>SZWC01017950.1:0-16366 GCA_023375785.1 Penium margaritaceum | reverse complement strand
CGAAATAGGGGTGTTCCGGGAGGGGGTGATGGGGTTCCGCGGAATTGCCATGTCAGAGGGGTGATGTGACGGGAGGAAAGACCACTTGTGAGTGATCAAATGTGACATTGCATCATGGTGGATGTGGGATGAAGTCTTATTGTGTGCGGAAGGAGGAGATGTGCGAAGGACAACATGGAAGGCGCGGAAGTGAAGTGACAGCGCGGAACAATGACGAGCGCGGCAAAAAAAGGGCTAACAGCGTGTAAGTGTGTGTAAGTGCGTGTATGTGCGTGTAAGTACGTGTAAGTGTGTGTGAGTGCGTGTGAGTACATGTGAGTAAATGTGAGTGCGTGTGAGTACGTGTGAGTGTGTGTGAGTACATGTGAGTGCGTATGAGTGCGTGTGAGTGCGTATGAGTGCGTGTAAGTACGTGTTAGTGCGTGTAAGTGCGTGTAAGTGCATATAAGTGCATGTAAGTAGGTGTAAGTACGTGTAAGTACGTGTAAGTGCTCGTAGGGTATGTAAGTGCATGTAAGTGCGTGTAAGTGTGTGTAAGTGCGTGTAAGTGCATGTAAGTGCGTGTTAGTGCGTGTAAGTGTGTGTAAGTACATGTAAGTGCGTGTAAGTGCATGTAAGTGCGTGTAAGTGTGTGTAAGTGCGTGTAAGTGCATGTAAGTGCGTGTTAGTGCGTGTAAGTGTGTGTAAGTACATGTAAGTGCGTGTAAGTGTGTGTAAGTACATGTAAAGGTGTGTAAATGCGTGTAAGTACGGGTAAGTGAGTGTAAGTGCGTGTAAGTGTGTGTAAGTGCGTGTAAGTGCGGGTAAGTGCAGCTAAGTGTGTGTAAGTGTGTGTAATTGCATATAAGTATGTGTAAGTGCGTGTAAGTGCGTGCAAGTACGTGTAAGTGAGTGTAAGTGCGTGTAAGTGTGTGTAAGTGCGTGTAAGTGCGGGTAAGTGCAGCTAAGTGTGTGTAAGTGTGTGTAATTGCATATAAGTATGTGTAAGTGCGTGTAAGTGCGTGCAAGTGCGTGCAAGTACGTGCAAGTGTGTGTAAGTGCGTGTAAGTGCTTGTGTAAGCAAGTATATGTGCGTGTATGTACGTGTATGTATGTGTAAGTGCGTGTAAGTGCGTGTAAGTGCGTGTAAGTGCGTGTAAGTGCGTGTAAGTGCGTGTTAGTATGTGTGAGTGCATGTGGGTATATGTGAGTGCGTGTGAGTGTGTGTGAGTACGTGTGAGTGTGTATGAGTGTGTGTGAGTGCGTGTGAGTGCATGTGAGTGCGTGTGAGTACGAGTGAGTGTGAGTGAGGGCGTGTGAGTGCGTATAAGTGCGTGTAAGCGCATGTAAGTACGTATAAGTACGTGCAAGTGCGTGCAAGTGTGTGCAAGTGCGTGCACGTGCGTGCAAGAGCGTGCAAGTGCGTGTAATGCTTGTGTAAGTGGGTATATGTATGTGTATGTGTGTGCATGTGTGTATAAGTGTGTGTAAGTGCGTGTTAGTGCGTGTAAGTGCGTGTAAGTGCGTGTAAGTACGTGTAAGTTCATGTAAGTGTGTGTATGTACGTGTAAGTGCGTGTTAGTGCGTGCAAGTGAGTGCAAGTGGGTGCAAGTGTGTGCAAGTGCATGCAAGTGCGTGTAAGTGTGTGTAAGTGCTTGTGTATGTGCGTGTATGTATGCGTATGTGTGTGTTTGTGTGTGTAAGTGCGTGTCAGTGCGTGTAAGTGCGTGTAAGTGCGTGTACGTAAGTGTAAGTGCATATAAGTGTGTGTAAGTGCGTGTAAGTGCGTGTAAGTGACTGTAGGTGTGTGTGAATGTGTGTGAGTGCGTGTAAGTATGTGTAATTGTGTGTAAGTGCGTGTAAGTACGTGTAAGTGCGTGTAAGTGCGTGTAAGTGCGTGTAAGTGCATGTAAGTGTATGTAAGTGCGTGTAAGTGCGTGTAAGTACGTGTAAGTTCATGTAAGTGCGTGTATGTACGTGTAAGTGCGTGTTAGTGCGTGCAAGTGCGTGCAAGTGCGTGCAAGTACGTGCAAGTGCGTGCAAGTACGTGCAAGTGCGTGCAAGTACGTGCAAGTGCGTGCAAGTACGTGCAAGTGCGTGCAAGTACGTGCAAGTGCGTGCAAGTACGTGCAAGTGCGTGCAAGTACGTGCAAGTGCGTGCAAGTACGTGCAAGTGCGTGCAAGTACGTGCAAGTGCGTGCAAGTACGTGCAAGTGCGTGCAAGTACGTGCAAGTGCGTGCAAGTACGTGCAAGTGCGTGCAAGTACGTGCAAGTGCGTGCAAGTACGTGCAAGTGCGTGCAAGTACGTGTAAGTGTGTGTAAGTGCGTGCGTGTAAGTGCGTGTAAGTGTGGGTAAGTGCGTGTAAGTGTGTGTAAGTGTGTGTAAGTGCGTGTAAGTGCATGTAAGTGCGTGTAAGTGCGTGTAAGTGCGTGTAAGTGCGTGTAAGTGCGTGTAAGTATGTGTAAGTACGTATAAGTGCATGCAAGTGCATGGAAGTACGTGTAAGTGCGTGTAGGTGCGTGCAAGTGCATGCAAGTGCGTGTAAGTGCGTATAAGTACTTGTGTAAGTGTGTGCATGAGCGTGTATGTGCGTGTATGTGTGTCTAAGTGCGTGCAAGTGCATGTAAGTGCATGTAAGTGCGTGTGCGTGCATGTGAGTCCGTGTGAGTGCGTGTGAATGCGTGTGAGTGCATGTGAGTGTGTGTGAGTGCGTGTAAGTGCGTGTAACTGTGTTTGAGTGCGTGCGAGTGCGTGTGAGTACGTGTAAGTACGTATAAATGCATGTTAGTACGTGTAAGTGTGTGTAAGTGCGTGTAAGTGCGTGTAAGTGCGATAAGTACGTGGTAGTGCTTGTAAGTGCATGTAAGTGCGTGTAAGTGCATGTAAGTTCGTATAAGTACGTGTATGTGCGTGTAAGTGTATATAAGTATGTGTAAGTGCGTGTAAGTGCGTGCAAGTGGGTGCAAGTGCGTGCAAGTGCATGCAAGTGCGTGCAAGTGCGTGTAAGTACGTATAAGTGCTTGTGTATGTACGTGTACGTGTGTGTATGTGTGTGTAAGTACGTGTCAGTACGTGTTAGTGCGTGTAAGTGTGTGTACGTGTGTGTAAGTGTGTATAAGTGCGTGTAAGTGCGTTTAAGTTCGTGTAAGTGCGCGTACGTTTGTGTAAGTGCGTGTAAGTGCGTATAAGTGCCTGTAAGTGCGTGTAAGTGTGTGTAAGTGCCTGTAAGTACGTGTAAGTGCGTGCAAGTGTGTGTAAGTAGGTGTAAGTAAATGTAAGTGCGTGTAATATCGTGTAAGTGCGTATTAGTGCGTGTAAGTACGTGCAGGTGCGTGCAAGTGCGTACAAGTGCCTGTAAGTGCATGTAAGTGCGTGTAAGTGTGTGTAAGTGCGTATAAGTATGTATAAGTGCGTGTAAGTACGTTTAAGTATGTGTTAGTGCGTGTAAGTAAGTGTAAGTGCAGGTAAGTGTGTGTAAGTGCGTGCAAGTGTGTGTAAGTGCGTCTAAGTACATGAAAGTGCATGCAAGTGCGTGCACGTGCATGTAAGTACGTGTAAGTGCGTGTAAGTGCTTCTGTAAGTGGGTGTATGTGCGTGTATGTGCGTGTATGTGCGTGTAAGTGCGTGTAAGTGCGTGTTAGTGCGTGTTAGTACATGCAAGTGCATGCAAGTGCGTGCAAGTGCATGCAAGTGTGTGCAAGTGTGTGCAAGTACGTGCAAGTGCTTGTAAGTGCGTATAAATGCTTGTTTAAGTACGTGTATGTGCGTGTATGTGTGTGTATGTATATGTAAGTGTGTGTAAGTTTGTGTTAGTGCGTGTCAGTGCGTGTAAGTACGTGTTCATTTGTGTAAGTGAGTGTAAGTACGAGGAAGTGCAATTAACTGCGAGTAAGTGCGTGTAAGTGCGTGTAAGTGCATGTAAGTACGTGTAAGTGTGTGCAAGTATGTGTAAGTGCGTGTAAGTGTGTGTATGTGTGTGTAAGTGTGTATAAGTGTGTGTTAGTGCGTGTAGGTGTGTGTAAGTACGTGTAAGTGCGTGTAAGTGCGTGTAAGTGTGTGTAAGTGTGTGTAAGTGTGTATAAGTGCGTGTAAGTGTGTGTAAGTGCGTATAAGTGCGTGTAAGTGCGTGTAAGTACGTATAAGTGCTTGTGTATGTACGTGTACGTGTGTGTAAGTGTGTGTAAGTACGTATAAGTGTGTGTAAGTGCGTGTGAGTTCGTGTAAGTGCCTGTAAGTACGTGTAAGTGCGTGCAAGTGTGTGTAAGTGCGTCTAAGTACATGAAAGTGCATGCAAGTGCGTGCACGTGCATGTAAGTACGTGTAAGTGCGTGTAACTGCGTGTAAGTGCGTGTAAGTGCGTATAAGTGCGTGTAAGTGCGTGTAAGTACGTATAAGTGCTTGTGTATGTACGTGTACGTGTGTGTAAGTGTGTGTAAGTACGTATAAGTGTGTGTAAGTGCGTGTGAGTTCGTGTAAGTGCCTGTAAGTACGTGTAAGTGCGTGCAAGTGTGTGTAAGTGCGTCTAAGTACATGAAAGTGCATGCAAGTGCGTGCACGTGCATGTAAGTACGTGTAAGTGCGTGTAACTGCGTGTAAGTGCGTGTAAGTGCGTATAAGTGCGTGTAAGTGCGTGTAAGTACGTATAAGTGCTTGTGTATGTACGTGTACGTGTGTGTAAGTGTGTGTAAGTACGTATAAGTGTGTGTAAGTGCGTGTGAGTTCGTGTAAGTGCCTGTAAGTACGTGTAAGTGCGTGCAAGTGTGTGTAAGTGCGTCTAAGTACATGAAAGTGCATGCAAGTGCGTGCACGTGCATGTAAGTACGTGTAAGTGCGTGTAACTGCGTGTAAGTGCGTGTAAGTGCGTATAAGTGCGTGTAAGTGCGTGTAAGTACGTATAAGTGCTTGTGTATGTACGTGTACGTGTGTGTAAGTGTGTGTAAGTACGTATAAGTGTGTGTAAGTGCGTGTGAGTTCGTGTAAGTGCCTGTAAGTACGTGTAAGTGCGTGCAAGTGTGTGTAAGTGCGTCTAAGTACATGAAAGTGCATGCAAGTGCGTGCACGTGCATGTAAGTACGTGTAAGTGCGTGTAACTGCGTGTAAGTGCGTGTAAGTGCGTATAAGTGCGTGTAAGTGCGTGTAAGTACGTATAAGTGCTTGTGTATGTACGTGTACGTGTGTGTAAGTGTGTGTAAGTACGTATAAGTGTGTGTAAGTGCGTGTGAGTTCGTGTAAGTGCCTGTAAGTACGTGTAAGTGCGTGCAAGTGTGTGTAAGTGCGTCTAAGTACATGAAAGTGCATGCAAGTGCGTGCACGTGCATGTAAGTACGTGTAAGTGCGTGTAACTGCGTGTAAGTGCGTGTAAGTGCGTATAAGTGCGTGTAAGTGCGTGTAAGTACGTATAAGTGCTTGTGTATGTACGTGTACGTGTGTGTAAGTGTGTGTAAGTACGTATAAGTGTGTGTAAGTGCGTGTGAGTTCGTGTAAGTGCCTGTAAGTACGTGTAAGTGCGTGCAAGTGTGTGTAAGTGCGTCTAAGTACATGAAAGTGCATGCAAGTGCGTGCACGTGCATGTAAGTACGTGTAAGTGCGTGTAACTGCGTGTAAGTGCGTGTAAGTGCGTATAAGTGCGTGTAAGTGCGTGTAAGTACGTATAAGTGCTTGTGTATGTACGTGTACGTGTGTGTAAGTGTGTGTAAGTACGTATAAGTGTGTGTAAGTGCGTGTGAGTTCGTGTAAGTGCCTGTAAGTACGTGTAAGTGCGTGCAAGTGTGTGTAAGTGCGTCTAAGTACATGAAAGTGCATGCAAGTGCGTGCACGTGCATGTAAGTACGTGTAAGTGCGTGTAACTGCGTGTAAGTGCGTGTAAGTGCGTATAAGTGCGTGTAAGTGCGTGTAAGTACGTATAAGTGCTTGTGTATGTACGTGTACGTGTGTGTATGTGTGTGTAAGTACGTGTCAGTACGTGTTAGTGCGTGTAAGTGTGTGTACGTGTGTGTAAGTGTGTATAAGTGCGTGTAAGTGCGTTTAAGTGCATGTAAGTGCGTGCAAGTATGTGCAAGTGCGTGCACGTGCGTGCAAGTACGTGCAAGTGCGTGTAAGTGCGTATAAATGCTTGTTTAACTACGTGTATGTGCGTGTATGTGTGTGTATGTATATGTAAGTGTGTGTAAGTTTGTGTGAGTGCGTGTCAGTGCGTGTAAGTACGTGTTCATTTGTGTAAGTGAGTGTAAGTACGAGGAAGTGCAATTAACTGCGTGTAAGTGCGTGTAAGTGCGTGTAAGTGCATGTAAGTACGTGTAAGTGTGTGCAAGTATGTGTAAGTGCGTGTAAGTGTGTGTATGTGTGTGTAAGTGTGTATAAGTGTGTGTTAGTGCGTGTAAGTGTGTGTAAGTACGTGTAAGTGCGTGTAAGTGCGTGTAAGTGTGTGTAAGTGTGTGTAAGTGTGTATAAGTGCGTGTAAGTGTGTGCAAGTGTGTGTAAGTACGTGTAAGTGCGTGTAACTACGTGTAAGTGCGTGTAAGTGCGTGTAAGTGCGTGTAAGTGTGTGTAAGTGTGTGTAAGTACGTGTAAGTGCGTGTAAGTACGTGTAAGTGCGTGTAAGTGCGTGTAAGTGCGTGTACGTGGGTGTAAGTATGTGTAAGTGCGTGTAAGTGTGTGTAAGTACGTGTAAGTGCGTGTAAGTACGTGTAAGTGCGTGTAAGTGCGTGTAAGTGCGTGTACGTGGGTGTAAGTATGTGTAAGTGCGTGTAAGTGTGTGTAAGTACGTGTAAGTGCGTGTAAGTACGTGTAAGTGCGTGTAAGTGCGTGTAAGTGCGTGTACGTGGGTGTAAGTATGTGTAAGTGCGTGTAAGTGTGTGTAAGTACGTGTAAGTGCGTGTAAGTACGTGTAAGTGCGTGTAAGTGCGTGTAAGTGCGTGTACGTGGGTGTAAGTATGTGTAAGTGCGTGTAAGTGTGTGTAAGTACGTGTAAGTGCGTGTAAGTACGTGTAAGTGCGTGTAAGTGCGTGTAAGTGCGTGTACGTGGGTGTAAGTATGTGTAAGTGCGTGTAAGTGTGTGTAAGTACGTGTAAGTGCGTGTAAGTACGTGTAAGTGCGTGTAAGTGCGTGTAAGTGCGTGTACGTGGGTGTAAGTATGTGTAAGTGCGTGTAAGTGTGTGTAAGTACGTGTAAGTGCGTGTAAGTACGTGTAAGTGCGTGTAAGTGCGTGTAAGTGCGTGTACGTGGGTGTAAGTATGTGTAAGTGCGTGTAAGTGTGTGTAAGTACGTGTAAGTGCGTGTAAGTACGTGTAAGTGCGTGTAAGTGCGTGTAAGTGCGTGTACGTGGGTGTAAGTATGTGTAAGTGCGTGTAAGTGTGTGTAAGTACGTGTAAGTGCGTGTAAGTACGTGTAAGTGCGTGTAAGTGCGTGTAAGTGCGTGTACGTGGGTGTAAGTATGTGTAAGTGCGTGTAAGTGTGTGTAAGTACGTGTAAGTGCGTGTAAGTACGTGTAAGTGCGTGTAAGTGCGTGTAAGTGCGTGTACGTGGGTGTAAGTATGTGTAAGTGCGTGTAAGTGTGTGTAAGTACGTGTAAGTGCGTGTAAGTACGTGTAAGTGCGTGTAAGTGCGTGTAAGTGCGTGTACGTGGGTGTAAGTATGTGTAAGTGCGTGTAAGTGTGTGTAAGTACGTGTAAGTGCGTGTAAGTACGTGTAAGTGCGTGTAAGTGCGTGTAAGTGCGTGTACGTGGGTGTAAGTATGTGTAAGTGCGTGTAAGTGTGTGTAAGTACGTGTAAGTGCGTGTAAGTACGTGTAAGTGCGTGTAAGTGCGTGTAAGTGCGTATAAGTGTGTATAAGTATGTATAAGTGCGTGTAAGTGCATGTAAGTGTGTGTAAGTGCGTATAAGTGCGTGTAATTGCGTGTAAGTCTTTGTAAGTGCGTAAACGTACGTGTAAGTACGTAAAAGTGCGTGTAATTTTGTATAAGTGCGTGTAAATGCGTGTAAGTACACTTAACTGCGTGTAAGTGTGTGTAAGTGCGTGTAAGTACGTGTAAGTGCGTGTAAGTGTGTGCAAGTACGTGTAAGTACATGTAAGTGCATGTAAGTGTATGTAAGTCCGTGTAAGTGTGTGTAAGTGCGTATAAGTGCGTATAAGTGTGTGTAAGTGCGTGTAAGTCCTTGTACGTGCATGTAAGTGCATGTAAGTTCTTATAAGTGCTTGTAAGTACGTGTAATTGCGTGTAAGTGCATATAAGTGCGTGTAAGTACGTGTAAGAACGTGTAAGTGAGTGTAAGTGCTTGTAAGTGCGTGTGAATGTGTGTAACTACGTGTAAGTGCGTGTAAGTGCGTGTAAGTACGTGTGAGTGCATGTAAGTGTGTGTAAGTGCGTGTAACTGCATGTAAGTACGTGTAAGTACGTGTAAGTGTGTATAAGTGCGTGTAAGTGCGTATAAGTGCGTATAAGTGCGTATAAGTGCGTATAAGTGCGTATAAGTGCGTATAAGTGCGTGTAAATGTGTGTAAGTACGTATAAGTGTGTGTAAGTACGTGTAAGTGCGTGTAGGTGTGTGTAAGTGTGTGTAAGTGCGTGTAAGTGTGTATAAGAGCGTGCAAATGCGTGTAAGTGCATGTAAGGGTGTGTAAGAACGTGTAAGTGCGTAAAACTGCGTGTAAGTGCGTGTAAGTGCGTGTAAGTGTGTGTAAGTGCGTGTAAGTACGTGTAAGTGCGTGTAAGTACGTGTACGCGTGTAAGTATGTGTAAGTATGTGTAAGTGTGTGTAAGTTTGTGTAAGTGTGTGTAAGTGCGTATAAGTTTGTATAACTGCGTATAAGTACGTGTAAGTGCGTGTAAGTACGTGTAAGTGCGTGTAAGTGTGTGTAAGTACGGGTAAGGGCGTGTAAGTGTTTGTAAGTGCGTGTAAGTACGTGTAAGTGCGTGTATGTATGTGTAAGGTCGTGTAAGTGCGTGTAGGTGCATGTAAGTGCAATTAACTGCGTGTACGTGCGTGTAAGTACGTGTAAGTGCGTGTAAGTGCTTTTTTAGTGTGTGTAAGTGCGTGTAAGTGCGTGTAAGTGTTTGTAATTACGTGTAAGTGCGTGTAAGTGCGTGTAAGTGCGTATAAGTACGTGTAACTGCATATAAGTGTGTGTAAGTGCGTGTAAGTGCGTGTAAGTGTTTGTAATTACGTGTAAGTGCGTGTAAGTGCGTGTAAGTGCGTATAAGTACGTGTAACTGCATATAAGTGTGTGTAAGTGCGTGTACGTACGTGTAAGTGCGTGTAAGTGCGTGTAAGTGCGTGTAAGTACGTGTAAGTGTGTACAACTGCGTGTAACTGCGTGTAAGTGCATGTAAGTGCGTGTAAGTGCGTGTAAGTACGTGTAAGTGCATGTAAGTACGTGTAAGTGCGTGTCAGTGCGTGAAAGTGTGTGTAAGTGCGTATACGTGCGTGTAAGTGAGTATAAGTGCGTGTAACTGTGTATTAGTGGGTGTAAGTGCATGTAAGTTCTCGTAAGTGCGTATAAGTACGTGTAAGTGCGTATAAGTGCGTGTAAGTGCGCGTAAGTGTGTGTAAGTGCATGTAGGTGCGTGTAAGTGCATGTTAGTGTGTGTAAGTGCGTGTAAGTCCGTGTAAGTGTGTGTAAGTATGTGTAAGTGCATACAAGTGTGTGTAAGTGCGTGTAAGTGTTCGTAAATGCGTCTAAGTGCGTATAAATGCGTGGAACACTATGTATGTAGGTGTAAGTACGTGTAAGTGCGTGTATGTGCATGTAAGTACGTGTAACTGCGTGTAAGTGTGTGTAATTGCATGTGAGTGCATGTAAATGCGTATAAGTGCACGTAAGTGTGTATAAGTGCGTGTAAGTATGTGTAAGTGTGTGTAAGTGCCTGTAAGTGCGTGTAAGTGCGTGTAAGTACGTGTAAGTGTGTGTAATTGCGTGTAACTATGTGTAAGTACGTGTAAGTACGTGTAAGTTCTTGCAAGTCCTTGTAAGTGCGTGTAATTACGTGTAAGTACGTATAAGTGTGTGTAAGTGCATGTAAGTGTGTGTAAGTGCATGTAAGTGCTTGTAAGTATGTGTAAGTGCGTGTAAGTGTGTGTAAGTGTGTGTAAGTGTGTGAAAGTGTGTGTAAGTGCGTGCAAGTGCGTAAAAGTGCATGTAAGTGCCTTTAAGTGTGTGTAAGTGCATATTCGTGCGTATACGTGCGTGTACGTGTGTGTACGTGCGTGTAAGTGTATGTAAGTACATGTAAGTGTGTTTATTTGCGTGTAAGTGTGTGTAAGTACGTGTACGTGCATGTAAGTGTGTGTAAGTGCATGTAAGTGCGTGTAAGTACGTATAAGTACGTATAATTATGTGTAAGTGCGTGTAAGTGCATGTAAGTGCGTGTAAGTGCGTGTAAGTGCGTGTAAGTGCATGTAAGTACGTGTAAGTGCGTGTCAGTGCGTGAAAGTGTGTGTAAGTGCGTATACGTGCGTGTAAGTGAATATAAGTGCGTGTAACTGTGTATAAGTGGGTGTAAGTGCATGTAAGTTCTCGTAAGTGCGTATAAGTACGTGTAAGTGCGTATAAGTGCGTGTAAGTGCGCGTAAGTGTGTGTAAGTGCATGTAGGTGCGTGTAAGTGCATGTTAGTGTGTGTAAGTGCGTGTAAGTCCGTGTAAGTGTGTGTAAGTATGTGTAAGTGCATACAAGTGTGTGTAAGTGCGTGTAAGTGTGTGTAAATGCGTCTAAGTGCGTATAAATGCGTGGAACACTATGTATGTAGGTGTAAGTACGTGTAAGTGCGTGTATGTGCATGTAAGTACGTGTAACTGCGTGTAAGTGTGTGTAATTGCATGTGAGTGCATGTAAATGCGTATAAGTGCACGTAAGTGTGTATAAGTGCGTGTAAGTATGTGTAAGTGTGTGTAAGTGCCTGTAAGTGCGTGTAAGTGCGTGTAAGTACGTGTAACTGTGTGTAATTGCGTGTAACTATGTGTAAGTACGTGTAAGTACGTGTAAGTTCTTGTAAGTCCTTGTAAGTGTGTGTAAGTGCATGTAAGTGTGTGTAAGTGCATGTAAGTGCTTGTAAGTATGTGTAAGTGCGTATAAGTGTGTGTAAGTGTGTGTAAGTGTGTGAAAGTGTGTGTAAGTGCGTGCAAGTGCGTAAAAGTGCATATAAGTGCCTTTAAGTGTGTGTAAGTGCATATTCGTGCGTATACGTGCGTGTACGTGTGTGTACGTGCGTGTAAGTGTATGTAAGTACGTGTAAGTGTGTTTATTTGCGTGTAAGTGTGTGTAAGTACGTGTACGTGCATGTAAGTGTGTGTAAGTGCATGTAAGTGCGTGTAAGTACGTATAAGTACGTATAATTATGTGTAAGTGCGTGTAAGTGCGTGTAAGTGCGCGTAACTGCAAAGAAGTGTGTGTAAGTGTGTGTAAGTACGTGTAAGTACGTATACGTGCGTGTAAGTGCTTGTAAGTGCGTGTAAGTACGTGTAAGTGCGTGTAAATGCGTGTATGTGCGTGTAACTGCGTGTAAGTGCGTGTAACTGCGTGTAAGTGAGTGTAAGTGCGTGTAAGTATGTGTAAGTGCGTGTAAGTGCGTGAAAGTGCGTGTAAGTGCGTGTAATTGCGTGTAAGTGTGTGTAAGTGCATGTCAGTGTTTGTAAGTGCATGTAAGTACGTGTAAGTGCGTGTAAGTGCGTGTAAGTTTGTGTAAGTGCATGTAAGTACGTGTAAGTACAATTAACTGCGTGTAAGTGTGTGTAAGTGCGTGTAAGTACGTGTAAGTACGTATAAGTGCATATAAGTGTGTGCAAGTACGTGTAAGTGCGTGTAATTGCGTGTAAGTACCTATAAGTGCGTATAAGTACGTGTAAGTACGTGTAAGTGCGTGTAAGTGCGTGTAAGTGCTTGTAAGTGCGTGTAAGTGCGTGTAAGTGCGTATAAGTCCGTGTAAGTGCGTGTAAGTACGTGTGAGTGCATGTAAGTGCGTGTAAGTGTGTGTAAGTGCATGTAAGTGTGTGTAAGTGGGTACGTGTAGGTACCCACTTACATGTAGGTACGTGTAAGTTTGCGTCAGTACGTGTAAGTGCGTGTAAGTATGTGTAAGTGAGTGTAGGTGTGTGTAAGTGCATGTAAGAGTGAGTATATGCGTATAAGTGCGTGTAAGTGTGTGTAAGTGTGTGTAAGTACGTGTAAATGCGTGTAAGTACATGTAAGTGCGTGTAAGCACGTGTTAGTGTGTGTAACTGTGTGTAAGTGCATGTAAGTACGTGTGAGTACGTGTAAGTGTGTGTAAGTGCGTGTAAGTGCGTGTAAGTGTATGTAAGTGTGTGTAAGTGCATGTAAGTGCGTGTAAGTACGTGTAAGTGCGTGTAAGAGTGTATAAGTGTGTGTAACTGCGTGTAAGCAAGTGTAAGTACGGATAAGTGCGTGTAAGTGCATATAAGTGTGTATAAGTGCGTGTAAGTGTGTGTAAGTATGCGTGTGTATACGTGCGTGTAAGTACGTGATAGTGTGAGTAAGTGCGTGTAAGTACATGTAAGTGCATGTAAGTACATGTAAGTGCGTGTAAGTGCGTGTAAGTATGTGTAAGTGCGTGTAAGTGCGTATAAGTGCGTATAAGTGCATGTAAGTACGTTTGATTACGTGTAAGTACGTGTAAGTGCGTGTAAGTGCATATAAGTACGTGTAAGTACGTGTAAGTGGGTATAAGTACGTGTAACTGCATGTGAGTGGGTGTAAGTACGTGTAAGTGTGTGTAAGTGCTTGTAAGTGCATGTAAGTGTGTGTAAGTGCATGTAAGTGCGTGTAAGTACGCGTAACTGCGTGTAAGTACGTGTAAGTGCGTGTAAGTGTGTGTAAGTGCGTGTGAGTGTATGTAAGTGTGTGTAAGTGTGCATTAGTGTGTATAAGTACGTGTAAATACGTGTAAGTTCTTGTAAGTGCTTGTAAGTGCGTGTAATTGCGTGTAAGTACCTATAAGTGCGTATAAGTACGTGTAAGTACGTGTAAGTGCGTGTAAGTGCGTGTAAGTGCTTGTAAGTGCGTGTAAGTGCGTGTAAGTGCGTGTAAGTGTATGTAAGTGTGTGTAAGTGCATGTAAGTGCGTGTAAGTACGTGTAAGTGCGTGTAAGAGTGTATAAGTGTGTGTAACTGCGTGTAAGCAAGTGTAAGTACGGATAAGTGCGTGTAACTGCATATAAGTGTGTATAAGTGCGTGTAAGTGTGTGTAAGTATGCGTGTGTATACGTGCGTGTAAGTACGTGATAGTGTGAGTAAGTGCGTGTAAGTACGTGTAAGTGCATGTAAGTACATGTAAGTGCGTGTAAGTGCGTGTAAGTATGTGTAAGTGCGTGTAAGTGCGTATAAGTGCGTATAAGTGCATGTAAGTACGTTTGATTACGTGTAAGTACGTGTAAGTGCGTGTAAGTGCATATAAGTACGTGTAAGTACGTGTAAGTGGGTATAAGTACGTGTAAGTGCATGTGAGTGCGTGTAAGTACGTGTAAGTGTCTGTAAGTGCTTGTAAGTGCATGTAAGTGTGTGTAAGTGCATGTAAGTGCGTGTAAGTACGCGTAACTGCGTGTAAGTACGTGTAAGTGCGTGTAAGTAGGTGTAAGTGCGTATACGTGCGTGTAAGTGCTTTTAGGTGCGTGTAAGTACGTGTAAGTGCGTGTAAGTGCATGCAAGTACGTGTAACTGCGTGTAAGTGCGTGTAACTGCGTGTAAGTGTGTGTAAGTGCGTTTAAGTACGTGTAAGTGCGCGTAAGTGCGTGAAAGTACGTGTAAGTACGTGTAAGTGCGTGTAAGTGTGTGTAAGTGCGTGTAAGTATTTGTAAGTGCGTGTAAGTACGTGTAAGTGGGTGTAAGTGCGTGTAAGTTTGTGTAAGTGTGTGTAAGTACGTATAAGTGCAATTAACTGCGTGTAAGTGCGTGTAAGTGCGTGTAAGTGCGTGTAAGTGCGTATAAGTGCATGTAAGTGTGTGCAAGTACGTGTAAGTGTGTGTAAGTGCGTGTAAGTGTGTGTAAGTACGTGTAAGTATGTGTAAGTCCGTGTAAGTGTGTCTAAGTGTGTGTAAGTATATGTAAGTGCGTGTAAGTACGTATAAGTGCATGTAAGTGCGTGTAAGTGCGTGTAAGTGTGTGTAAGTGCGTATAAGTGCGTGTAAGTATGTGTAAGTGTGTGGAAGTGCATGTAAGTGTATGTAAGTACGTGTAAGTGCGTGTAGGTTTGTGTAAGTCCGTGTAAGTGCGCGTAAGTTTGTGTAAGTGCGTATAAGTGCGTGTAAGTGTGTGCAAGTGTGTATAAGTACGTATAAGTGTGTGTAAGTACGTGTAAGTGCGTGTAAGTACATGTAAGTACGTGTAAGTGTGTGTTAGTGCATGTAATTGCGTGTAAGTGCATATAAGTACGTGTAAGTACGTGTAAGTGCGTGTAAGTGGGTGTCAGTGCGTGTAAGTACGTGTAAGTGCGTGTAAGTGCGTGTAAGTACGTGTAAGTATGTGTAAGTACGTGTAAGTACGTGTAGGTGCGTAAACGTCTGTGTAAGTATGCGTAAGTGCGTGTGAGTACGTGTAAGTGCATGTAAGTGTGTATAAGTGTGTGTAAATGCATGTAAGTGCGTGTAAGTGTATGTAAGTGCATGTAAATGTGTGTACGTACGTGTAAGTGTGTGTAAGTACATGTAAGTACGTGTAACTGCGTGTAAGTGTGTGTAAGTACGTGTAAGTGTGTGTAAGTGCATATAAGTGTATGTAAGTGCGTGTAAGTGCGTGTAAGTGTGCGTAAGTACGTGTAAGTGCATGTAAGTACGTGTAACTGCGTGTAAGTGTGTGTAAGTACGTGTAAGTGTGTGTAAGTGCATATAAGTGTATGTAAGTGCGTGTAAGTGCGTGTAAGTGTGCGTAAGTACGTGTAAGTGCATGTAAATGCGTGTAAGTGTGTGTAAGTATGTGTAAGTGCGTGTAAGTGCGTGTGAGTGCGTGTAAGTGCATGTAAGTGTGTGTAAGTGCACCTAAGTGTGTGTAAGTATATGTAAGTACGTGTAAGTACGTGTAAGTGTGTGTAGCTACGTGTAAGTGCATGTAAGTGTGGATAAGTGCGTGTAAGTGCGTGTAAC
The DNA here is from genome assembly GCA_023375785.1 of Penium margaritaceum. Lineage (NCBI taxonomy): Eukaryota > Viridiplantae > Streptophyta > Zygnematophyceae > Desmidiales > Peniaceae > Penium > Penium margaritaceum. Next base: position 1,301 of record SZWC01017950.1, on the reverse strand, counting down.
AGCGTGTAAGTGCGTGTAAGTGCGTGTAATTGCGTGTAAGTACGTGGAAGGACATGTAAGTGCGTGTAAGTGTGTGTAAGTGCGTGTAAGTGCGTGTTAGTGCGTGTAAGTGTGTGTAAGTGTGTATAAGTGCGTGTACGTGCGTGTAAGTATGTGTAAGTGCGTGTAAGTACGTGTAAGTGCTTGTAAGTACGTGTAACTGCGTGTAAGTGTGTGTAAGTGTGTGTAAGTGCGTGTAAGTGCGTGTACGTGCGTGCAAGTGCGTGTAATTGCGTGTAAGTGCGTATCAGTACGTGTAATTGCGTGTAATTGCGTGCAAGTCTTTGTAAGTACGTGTAAGTACGTGTCAGTGCCTGTAAGTGCGTGTAAGTTCGTATAAGTGCATGTAAGTGCGTATAAGTGCAATTAACTACGTGTACATACGTGTATGTGCGTGTAAGTACGTGTAAGTGTGTGTAAGTGTATGCAAGTGTGTGTAAGTGTGTGTAAGTATGTGTAAGTGTGTGTAAGTGTGTGTAAGTGTGTGTAGGTGCGTGTAAGTGTGTGTAAGTGCGTGTAAGTATGCGTAAGTGCGTGTAAGTACGTGTAAGTACGTGTAAGTTCTTGTAAGTGCTTGTAAGTGCGTGTAATTGGGTGTAAGTGCGTATAAGTGCGTATAAGAACGTGTAAGTACGTGTAAGTGCGTGTAAGTACGTTTAAGTGCTTGAAAGTGCGTGTAAGTGTGTGTAAGTGTGTGTAAGTGCGTGTAAGTGCGTGTAAGAACATGTGAGTCCGTGTAAGTGAGAGTAAGTGTGCGTAAGTACGTGTAAGTGCGTGTAAGTGCGTGTAAGTGTGAGTAAGTGTGTGTAAGTGCATGAAAGTATGTGTAAGTGCATATAAGTGCATGTAAGTGCATGTAAGTGTGTGTAAGTATGTGTAAATGTGTGTAAGTGCATGTAAGTATGTGTAAGCACGTGTAAGTGCGTGTAACTACGTGTAAGTGCGTGTAAGTACGTGTGAGTGCGCGTAAGTACGTGTAAGTACGTGTAAGTGCGTGTAAGTGTATGTAAGTGTGTGTAAGTAAGTGTAAGTGCGTGTAACTACGTGTAAGTGCGTGTAAGTACGTGTGAGTGCGCGTAAGTACGTGTAAGTACGTGTAAGTGCGTGTAAGTGTATGTAAGTGTGTGTAAGTAAGTGTAAGTGTGTGTAAGTAAGTGTAAGTGCGTGTAAGTACGTGTAAGTGTTTGTAAGTGCGTGTAAGTATGTGTAAGTACGTATAAGTGCGTGTACGTTTGTGTAAGTGCGTGTAAGTGTGTGTAAGT
>SZWC01017949.1:5177-19056 GCA_023375785.1 Penium margaritaceum | reverse complement strand
CTCTCTTCAAAGAACCAATGTAAGAGTAAACAACCTTTAGTCATTTCATACTCGAAAACAATGTTCAGCCCTTTGGACTCCATCACTATGATAGGTGGCTGCCATTCCAAGGCATCATCTCAAGAGAAGTTATCACACGCCGGCCCTCGTCCCAGTCCACAACGCAAAAACAACTTGTGAGTCCCTTTTGGATTCAGTCTCCCTATCACAGCGATGCACCCTTGCTACGACGCCCTCCTCCGAGGGAATCCACTACATTTCTTATTTCATCGTAGAAGACCTTACTTGCTTACCAGCTAAAATAGTTTTTCACTACCCTCACCCAATACTCCTCTCCGCTGTCCCACTGGAAGTTGGTCCCGTTCAAGGTGCCCTCCACCACCATCCATGAGCCAGGCAGTCTGACATCCGCGGCAATAGCACACTTCTGTCTTCATTACCCTTGAGCATTTGACTAGCCTTCCACATCGACCATCTATTCCATCGTACTGATTTATTCAACCTGACTCTCCACAAAATCTATCATTGCCTATTAGAATGACACAACCTCTCTCCGTCATATGAGATCAATGGCAAGAGAAATACTCCAATACCCACTTTGAATGGCGCTCCATACGCGCGAAGCATCACTTTCTCCCGTAAATTTTTGTGTCAAATAAGTTAAAACTAATATCCCCTTTCGATCCTTACCCGTGGTGTGCAAAAATCCATTCCGCCAGAACCACACAAGTGTCCATACATTTTCTGAGGAAGAGAAAACAATTGAACATTGTTTCTTATTATCTTTGCATACTGACCCCCTCACAAAACGCTTCGAACATTTTTCAATTGCATTTCCCCTTTCATTCTCCCTAGATTCCCGACCAATTCATTGGCCTCATTAGTCCTAAGGCATTCAATGGGACCTGGTCCATTTTGCGCTTTACTCTTTTCCAACTGATGTGGCAATAACGTTGGGCCGACTAACTATCAGTAACCACAATCAGTATTCTGGCTAAAATCAACAATGAATTAAAAATGAAAATGCATCTGGTGTCTCTCATCTTTTGTAAAAGGATTCCAAAATGTTTTGGGCTAAGCTTAAGTGCGCTGAAAATACCACTGATTTTATGATAGCCTTATCACAAAATTATTCATAAATACTAATAAATTTCTTATAATTTTCATCTCCTATTTTTTCATATGGTGGAAAACTTCCAACCTTTACCTCCGCCATGACTTCATGAATTTGTGGTCGGGTTCAACTCCAGGCTCCTTCAGTGCTGAAGTTGCCTTCCGCCTGTATCCATTACTTAGAGTTTTCCTAGAACCTTCCTAACCACTTGCCGCGACACTAGGCGTCAGCGCCAGGTTAGTGTGTGACAACAGTCACAAGTTAGAGACAAAACTGCAAGGGTCTGGGTTGGAACACGAACAGAGTGTCAGGAAACTCAAACTGAATATAATCTTAGAGACGAATAACAAATGACAGGTTCAAGGCATAAATACCTGCCGTGGCGCATAGCGGGTGTCGCATGCGGCAGTCCAAGAGCTATACTAAAAACCGGCCCAAAACCACTGTTTTGGCCGTAACTCTGCGCACACATGTCAGAATGCTACGCCGTCTGAACCTAGACATGCAGGATCAAAAGACGGACGCTACGACTGGTCACATACATGCATCCATCATCAGACGGTGGACATACAATGCAAAAACATGCAAATAGGACTCATGGCCAGTCCGCCGAAAGATGCCTGCAAGCTGCAAAGAAGACAGCAGAGAGTCCCGGCAGCATCTGGGGCTCCGGAACGGTAGTCAGCCAGCTCCAAGCCGGTAGTCCACTGCCGGTCATCGCATCGGTGTCACTAGGGCCCGCCTCAGGGATCTGCACGAGTATGGACACGGCCGAGTGGTCACAGTAAACTGTACAAGAACGTCACAAATCACAACACTCCCCCATGACCCGATGGTACGCATGTCCATACACGTGCAGCACTGGTACAAACACAATAGTGAGTGACACAAAAAAATGAGGCACAGATGCACATCCCACACTCAACTACCCTCAGGTATGGGGCGAAGCCCAACATAACGAATGGCCACCAAGAACTTTCCGCGAGCTAGTACCTTCATCAAGAAATCAGCACGCTGCATGTCAGTGCCAACCCACATGACGGAGATCACGNGAGTATGGACACGGCCGAGTGGTCACAGTAAACTGTACAAGAACGTCACAAATCACAACACTCCCCCATGACCCGATGGTACGCATGTCCATACACGTGCAGCACTGGTACAAACACAATAGTGAGTGACACAAAAAAATGAGGCACAGATGCACATCCCACACTCAACTACCCTCAGGTATGGGGCGAAGCCCAATAGAACAAATGGCCACCAAGAACTTTCCGCGAGCTAGTACTTTCATCAAGAAATCAGCACACTGCATGTCAGTGCCAACCCACATGACGGAGATCACGCGTCGCTCCACCAGGTCACGAATGAAGTGATACTCAACCGCAATGTGCTTTGTGCGAGCATGAAAGACACCAGATTTCTCCGCAATGGCGAGAGCACTCTGGTTGTCGCAATGCAGCACAATGGCAGGTACTGACTGCCCAAGGTCAAGAAACAAGCGTTGCTGCCATACTGCCTCAGCAGCCCCTGTGCCCAAAGAAACGTACTCTGCCTCCGTTGAACTACATGCAATGCAGCCCTGCTTCCCGCTTCGCCAAGAGATAGCGGTACCACCGAGCAGGAACACGTAGCCAATACGGCTGCGCCCATCTGGGCTCCAACCTCAGTCGCTATCAGTTTAGCCGTCAAGGACCACCGAACACTGCCAACGAAAACAGAGTCCAAGGTACGGCGTGGAGACCACATACCACACCACTCGCACAGCCGTGTGAAGGGCTCTCGCACGTGGAGCCTGCGAGAACTAAGCAAGGAGGTTGACGGCAAACGCGATATCAGGACGCGTGGTAGTGGCCAGGTACATCAGAGATCCGATGAGACGGAGGTACAAGGTCACGTCCACTGTCTCCTCCAGTAGTGTAGGGTCATCCACCTTCAGGGCATCCTGCCCATCAGGTGTAAGAGGTGTGGAAGCCGATGGCATTGCACCAAGGAGATCGCTGAAGCGCTCCCCCACGACTCCTGCGTATCGGGCCAGATGCAACAATAGTGTCTAACGTCTACGATCTCGCAGGATCTCCATACCAAGAAACACCGATGCAGGATGGAAGTCCTTCATCCTGTAAGCATTCTGCAAGATAGCCTTGGCCTCCTTCATGGCTTCCAAGGACGGAGACGCGATCAGAAGGTCATCGACATAGACCAGGATGGTAGTGAACCGCTCAGGTGTCAATAGGATGAAAAGAGAGGGGTCTGCCTCACTCTGTACGTATCCTGCACGAGTCAAAGTGCCAGTGATCTCCCGGTTCCAACACCGCGGAGACTGCTTGAGGCCATACAAGGACTTGCGCAAGCGCCAGACCTTGTCACCGTCCTCAAAGCTTGGTGGATGAGCCATGTAAATCTCCTCATCCAGAGAGCCGTGGAGGAACGCATTATTCACATCCATCTGGTGCAGTTCCCAGTCATGCTGAGCCACAACACCGAACAGAGCTTGAGCTGAGGTCATGCGGCCGACAGGGGCAAAGGTGTTGGTGTAATCGACTCCCTCAATCTGAGAATACCCCTTGACGACCAAGCGGGCCTTGTAGCGTTCCAGTGAGCCATCCGGCTTCACCTTCTTACGAAAGACCCACTTGACCTAAATAGCCTTCCTCCTAGGAGGAAGGTCGACAAGCTCGTAGACTCTGTGCTCTCAGATAGCACGAAGTTCATCCTCGCAGGCAGCACGCCAAGTGTCAGCATCCTACGATGAGAGAGCCTCCCTTTGTGTGCCCGGGTCGGGCGCCATAGAGGGAGAACTCTGCGTGGCAAGTGCACACGCCTCAGTGCCGGGCCTGACAACCACGAGATTAGCTGCTCCGTCACAGGCGATATGGAACTCGCGAGTGACGAGGTCGTGCCCTACTAGGCACGCTGGATGTACCTTTGTGAGCTCAGTGCGAACACCCAGGCCTAGGGCCTTTGTGCAGGGGTCACTACTCGCAATGCTGCAAGAGGAGCGCCTGGGTCCGGGGACCAACGCTTGCTAAGCTCCAGAATCCAGTGGTCGAAGACAGCCACCGGGCTCACGGGAGTAACCTGAGGTCGAGGGACGCACCTCAGGCTCAGGGACAGGTACGACCTCAGGGACAGGTGCGACCACAGCTGGTGAGGGCTGAGACGAGGCAGCCGGAGATGCCGTGCGAGGAGATGCATGTGTGGGGAACATGGGGCTGGGTATGACAACCAGAGTAGGCAAGACTAAACCTAACACTGAGGCAGGAGTACAATTCAACGTAGGAACGAGAGTGGGCGAGACTGGATCAGATACAGAGATAGGAGTGTCAGCAGACTCAGGTGCTGGTGCAGAAGGAGGCGTGGGACCAGAGGTACCTGTGGGGTGTGAAACAAGCTGTACAGGCGAGATCTCTATACCAACGGAAATGATCGCCAGATCATCAAGGGCCGGAGACCGAGAGGGGGCTCGAGTGGACACATCAGCCTGATGAGAGGTGCTCGCTGGCGTAGAAGTCTCCCCCATCCGCTGAGAACCCTCACAGGAAGGAACATGGGCGGCGGAGAGTGTTGTGATCAAAGTCANTTTCTGTGCGTGCTTGCACCTTGATGAGTCTCTTTGTGGAGCATACTGCTTACTCAGCAGCAGAAGGAGGCGTGGGACCAGAGGTACCTGTGGGGTGTGAAACAAGCTGTACAGGCGAGATCTCTATACCAACGGAAATGATCGCCAGATCATCAAGGGCCGGAGACCGAGAGGGGGCTCGAGTGGACACATCAGCCTGATGAGAGGTGCTCGCTGGCGCAGAAGTCTCCCCCATCCGCTGAGAACCCTCACAGGAAGGAACATGGGCGGCGGAGAGTGTTGTGATCAAAGTCAGGTCACGGTAGGTGAGAGACTCGAAAAGCAGCGCGCCGCGGGACTCAATGACGCGACGACGAGTAGGGTCCCAGAAGCGCCAGGCCTTCGACCGCGGGAAAATGCCTATGAAGGCACACAAGCGGCCCAGAGATGTTGGACCCCTCCTGGTCCTCGGTGTACCACACGGAGGCCAGAGAGCCCAAGACGCGAGCGAGTTGAAGGTCAGCACCGTGTCCAAACCAGAGCTCGTACGATGTAGCATGGTTTGGAAGCGGACCGTGCGGGAGGCGGTTCCAGACCCAAGTCATGTAGGCAAAACCCTCAAAGACAAAAGACTCTGGGAGACCGCACTGAGACCGCATGGCGCGAGCCACATCCTCCATGGCACGGTTCCAGCGCTCAGATACACCATTCTGTTGGGGGGTAGCAAGAGCGGAAACCTGGTGAAAAATCCCGTGCTCAACAAAGAAGGAATCCATCTTGCCAAGGAACTCGCTGCCTTGATCCGAGCGGAAGGTGTGTAGCGTGTGGCAGGACTCACGCTCAGCCATCATTAGCCAGAGTCGAACCGCAAGGGCGGCGTCGCTCTTCTGATGAAGACTGTAGACCCACCGCATCCGGGTAAAGTCATCAGTCTGAGTCAGAACATACCGGCCCCTCTTGGACAAGGATTCGATCGGGAGAGGGCCGAGAAGGTCTGAGTGAACCAACTCGAGAGGCCGAAGCGCTCGGGAACGAGAATCAAGGTAGGTGCACTAGTGCATCTTCCCCTGAGCGCAAAAAAGACAGTCAGTCTTGGGTGGCTTCTCGAAAGAAGCCAAGTCAAGACCGAGAGCGGGCTGTGTCCGAATGAGCTTCGACACAGTGTCAGAGCCCACATGACACAAAGGGTGATGAAGCAACCGCAGGTGTTCCAGAGATAGAGCACTAGTGACAGAGACATGACCGGAGGAGGAGGAAGAGCAAGGAGAGGAGGCGGAGCGATGCGATACAGATCATCTATGGCTGAAGCACGCAGGACAACACTGCGGGTGTCAGTAGTAGTCACAGTCGTTGAGTCAGTAGTATGCTCCACAAAGAGACCCATCAAGGTGCAAGCACACACAGAAAGCAAGATGAGCTCGAGATCAAGCACAAACAACACTTCGGAAAGGTACAAGGGGCCAGACGGACCATCGAAGCATACAACCCCAACACCATGGTCTGGCAAGGACTGACCAGAGTTTGTACGAACGGAACGGACAGGCGTGACAAGGCCGAGAACAACAAAGTCACTACAACGGTACGTCATGTGATGGGTGGCACCAGAATCGATGATCCAAGTGCCACCAGAGTCACGACTGGAGGACATCACTGTACAACGAGCAATAAAACACTTGGCATCACAGGGACGCTCAGCCGTCAGTGTGGAGGAATGACGCAGAACACAAAGATGAGACTCATGAATCCACGCGGTGCAGTTAGGCCCATCATCATCACATGCTGACTGTGCTCCCCCACATGCGTCGATACGAGCCACAGGAACGGACAAACAAACAATCTATGAACCACCTGACGATGACTACACACTCGCACCTCCCTGAAAGCGGAGCGCCAGAAGGTGGCGAAGCTCGACAATGGTGTGGTCGCGCGGGTCCGGATCGCTGCTGCTCGCCAGTGAGGAGGCAGGAACAGCTGTAGTCGTGGTCGCCGCGCATCCGGAGGAGGATGCGGGTGACGTGCCAGACATGGAACGGAGAGCATGAGCAGTCTCGAGCCCACGAGTGATCCGCGCCCAGTCGATTGGCTGCTGGCACTCGGTCTAGCGATGGGCACTCGGTGTAGCGATGATGCGCCCAAGGAAGCAGCTGCAGAGTGGCTGAGAAGGGCTCGAGGACAGCGTCGTTGTACCGTGTGAAGATGTCGGTGTACTCGAGGCGAACTCCGAGCACAATCGTACAAAGCGCCCACAGCTATGTGCCTCCTGAGGTCCCCAAGCGTGTGTAGATGCGCATGGCACGTCGCAAGTAATCCGTTGTAGGCTCCGCAGGCCCCTGACGGAGCGAATGGAAAGCACGAATGTGTGATGCATGAGTGGCGTGCGTCTCTATGGCCAGCACCGATAAGGCCAGATCCCAACCTCCACGGGGATCGACGCCGGTGCCTGTGCCGGCCTCGCCAAGGAAGGGGCGGAAGTCGACGACAGTCTCGCGTGGCATGGCNAATCGTACGAAGCGCCCACAGTTGTGTGCCTCCTGAGGTCCCCAAGCGTGTGTAGATACGCATGGCACGTCGCAAGTAATCCGTTGCAGGCTCCGCAGGCCCCTGACGGAGCGAATGGAAAGCACGAATGTGTGATGCACGAGTGGCGTGCGTCTCTATGGCCAGCAGCGATAAGGCCAGATCCCAACCTCCACGGGGATCGACGCCGGTGCCTGTGCCGGCCTCGCCAAGGAAGGGGCGGAAGTCGACGACAGTCTCGCGTGGCATGGCGTAGAGGAGTCTGCGCATGGCCCGGGCTACTGTCAGTACCTGTGCTGAGTCTGTAGGCTGGTACGGGTTGTGGTAGTAAGGCCACACTCCCTCAGAAGTAGCCCACACCTGAACAGGATCTCCCAGCAGTCGAAGCCATCCCTACTGATGTACCATGGAGGTGGTGCCTCAAAATCCTTGGGCTGCCGCTCCGTGGGGAGAGCAACCACAGGCTCAGAAGAACGAGAGACGGGAAAGACTCTTGGAAGAGGATGGTCACTGGGATAGTTTTGTAACAATCGTATCGGAGAAAACGTAGGAGATCGGGTGCTTGTCTGCAGTTGATGGAGGCGCTCCTGAAGAACTCGAGTCTCCTGAGCCGGGGAATCATCCGTAATGCCTTGCATGAGTGGCTCATCATCCAGGAGGTCAGCAGGTTGTGGGACAGGTCGAGCGCCAGTCACCAGTGCCTGAGCCAACTGCTAGGTAGAGACCGCGATGCCGGTAGCTCCCTCAGAAACCCGCTGACGAGCCGTGGACTGAGCACGCACAAGCTCAATCAGCGTGCGGATAACGTCACTCTGCTCTCTCTGGAGGCGACGCATCTCATCCTGCTGGATTTGCAGGTCCTGAATGGCCTGCGAGCGTGGACTCAGTACACCAGACGAAGAGGAGGAGGGGTCGCCTGGTCCCTTCTCCTTATTGTCGGACAGGCTCATGTCGCCGCTCAGTATGGGGCGATAGGTCAAGTTTGTCGGATTTCAAAACCTTCAGCGTTTCTCGAAGATTTGAGACGCTAGAAACTTTTGACTGTCCGGCCAAAGAATTGACCAAGTATGATGCGGACAGCAAGAAATTTGCTGAAGTGCTGAAACATTAAAATTTCGGCACTGAAAACTCAATGTTGTCCAAATCAAGCGAAATTTGGACTACAGAGGTTCCTGAATGTGCTGAACATGATGGTGAAATTTTCGGTCGCAAAACGTTGGAAACAGTGGCAAAACGTCACTTTTTCGTGTTCTGCCCGAATTTCAGCAGAAAACAAATCTGTGTTGCACTTCAGTCTTTGCTGGTGGCAACAGAGCACGAAACTGAGCATGAATAGTAGCTCTGGAGAGCTTGAGAGAAGAGTTTTCCAACGTACCCTCAAACGCCGAAGTCGGCGTTCGTTTGAAGCCAGGGGAAGCACGTGCCGACGGGGAGGTGGTAGCTGACGCGATTTTTGTCCGCGGATCCTCCACGTCCATGCGGCTTCTAGGAAGTTGCACGGACAGGAACAGTGGTGGTGCACGCTGCTGTTGTTGCTGCTGCTGCTGCTGCCGTTGAGATTGACAGCAATGGCCTCAAGCCACTTTGGCGGCTACTGATGCTGAGGTTTCTGATGCCGCAGCCGATATTGCTGCTGCTGTTGCTGTGGTCAAAACTGCCAGCACCGTTGCTGCGCTGCTGGACAGCTGCTATGGCGCTGCTACGCTGGCGTGCTGCTACACTGCTGCACCCCTCCTGCACGACTCCCCTGTCGCGCAGGTGTTGCCGCCTACGCCTTGCAATGGCGCAGGTTGGTGGGGCCTCCCAGGCCCTGTCGCTGCTGTTGTGTGCTGTTGCCGCTGCTACTGCTCACTGCTGCTGCGATTGCTGCATCTATGCTGTGGAGCACAACAAGCTCTGGCTTGTTGCTTTGATACCATGAGAAGTTTCCTTGATCCTTCCTAACCACTTGCCGCGACACTAGGCGTCAGCGCCAGGTCAGCATTTGACAACAGTCACAAGTTAGCGACAAAACTGCAAGGGTCTGGGTTGGGACACGAACAGAGTGTCAGGAAACTCACACTGCATATAATAGCAGAGAGGAATAACAAATGACAGGTCCAAGGCATAAATACCTGCCGCGGCGCACGGCGGGTGTCGCACGCGGCAGTCCAAGAGTTGTCCTAAAAACCAGCCCAAAACCACTGTTTTGGCCGTAACTCTCCGCACACATGTCAGAATGCTGTGTCGTCTGAACATAGATGTGCAAGATCAAAAGACGGACGCTAAGACTGGTCACATGCATGCATCCATCATCAGAAGGTGGACATACAATGCAAAAACATGCAAATAGGGCTCATGGCCAGTCCGCCGAAAGACGCCTGCAAGCAGTAGAGAAGACAACAGAGAGTCCCACCAGCATATGGGGCTCTGGAACGGTAGTCGGCCAGCTCCAAGCCGGTAGTCCGCCGCCAGTCGCCACACTGGTTTCACCAGGGCCCGCCTCAGAGATCTGCACGAGTATGGACACGGCCGAGTGGTCACAGTAAACTGTACAAGAACGTCACAAATCACAACAGTTACAACTAGGGGTTAAAAAACTGGAGAAAATCATGTCGGGTGCCGACTTCGACCCCCCTCTAGACGCGAATTGCCTCCCGTTGGAATTGATAGCTAGATGATGCCGTACTGCCTCTTGGTTGTTCGGAGAGGCCTATTCCGGATGCGCACTCTCATCGGATGTGCATGTGATGGGGGAGAATGTACATGATTAAGGCTCTCAAAATAAATGCGAGCTGTCGAGAAGCAAAACGGATGAATGGTGGCATCGATTTTTCCGTCACCGAAGAATGTAACAACAAAATGACTTGACGAACCAGAAGCGCGTCATACACACCGCAGGCCAATAAGAGGCGAGAAGCGGATCTTGCATGATGCGTGCTTCGATGTTTCTCACAGGTGCGTCATTTTTGGGTACTGTTTTCTTGTAACGTGCGATTACGTGTCTACGTGAAAATTCGCTCAAAGTGTAGAACATACACAGTTGTCGCCATCAATTACTATCGTTGTCTACTCGGTCATTACATTAGTTCATGGGAGACAGGTTTCTACCGACAGCAGGTCGTGGTATATATGCGGCTCAGAATTAGGCATAAACTAGACATCAGAATCCGAACAAGACATCTTTTGTGTACCAGCCTTTAAAACAGGCACTTACCATCGTCGCGATTTGAACATGTCACTTCGCGTCTAGGCGAGTCGCAAACCAAGCAGTTCGCATATAATCGCCTTAAAAAACGGTCTTTTTCATCTGGGGCCCGTCTTCAGAAAACATTGTGCTTTTGCATAGCCCGCGCGCCGCCTTTTCTGAGCGGCTCTCGTAATTACAGCTTTGGAGCCCGTCCGAACGGGCCCCTGCCACGAAGAGTGCCAGCTGCTTCGCGATCATCGCTCGCAAGGGAGGGAAAAAGCTAGAGCCTGATAAAAACGCGCACACGACGTGGAGGTGACCCGGCACACTATTTTTTTTCCAACACACACTAGTAAAGTAAAGCATCAAAGGCATACAATTGACAACCCGGCGAATTAGAGTTAAAACACAAAAACTAAGTCATTTTTAAGGCGTTTTAGCATAAAGAATATTCCCCAACCCTTTTTCCCACTATTTTCATTTGTGTTTACATGCATTGTTTCCATCACAACCAAATTTATTGTAAATGCACATTGTCAAGTATAATGAAGAATCACATAATGTGGTGTCTCTTTGTTTATTGGTCACATAATTATATTTGCATATCTTCCTCAAATTTCTTGCCATAGTTGATGAATTCATTCAACCATTTCATGACACTTTATGAATGATTTACTCATTTTTTCTTACACTACTTCAGATGGTTCATGAAGAACTTCAACCATTTCATGAGATTGTGTTAATGATTTCATCATATATCTATTTGATTTCCTCGGACGCTTGATGAATGAATTCAACCATTTCATGAGATTGTCGCGCTTTAACACCATCGCGTCGCATCGGATTGCATCGCATAGCATTGCACTACATCCCATTGCATTGGATCATATCACATCGCATCGCATCCCATCGCATTCAATCACAATGCTTCGCATTTCCACGCATCGCTTTGCATTGCATTGCATCACACTACATTGCATTCCATAGCCACGCATCACATCGCATTGCATCGCATTGCATTGGAGCACATCATGTTTCATCACATTGCATCACACCGTGTTGCATCGCATCGCATGGAATTGCATTGCATCACATTCTATTGCATTGCACTACATTGCATTGCAATGAATAACATTGCATTGCAATGCATCACTTCTTATTGCATCACATCGCAATGCATCACATCGCAACGTATCGCATCACATCGCATCGCATCGCACTACAACACATCAAATTTCATCTCATCGCATTGCATCGCATTGCATTGCATCACATTGTATCGCATTGCATCGCATGGCATCGCATCGCATTACTTCAAATCACATCGCACTACATCAAATTGCATCACACTAGATCACATTACACTGAATCATATCACATCGCATTGCTTCGCATCTCATTTCATGGCATCTTATTGCATTGGATCTAGGGCAAAGGAACTAGTAACACTATAAGGCATTGAAGAGAGACATTCTCGTGAAATGGTTGAAGTAACTGATCAAGCATTTGAGAAAATTTAGGAAGAATATGATGAAATAATCAATAAAATCTCATTAAATAATTTAATCAATTCATCAAATATTTTAATAAATTTATGGAAGATGTTATTACATATTTATGTGACTAGTATACAAAGAGACACCACATTATGTGGTTCTTTATCACACTTGAAAATGTGCATTTAGAAACAAATGTGGTTGTAATGGACACAATGCATGTAAGCACGAATGAAAATAGTGAGAAAAAGGGTTGAGGAAATATGTTTTATGGTAAAAAGTTAAAAAAATGACTTAGTTGTTGTGTTTCAACTCTAATTTACCGGGTTGTCAATCGTGTGCATTTGATCCTTTATTTTAGTGGCATGTGTAAGAAAACACTCAGTGTGCCTGGTCATCTCCACGTCGTGTGCGCGCAGTTTTCATCATGCTCTAGCCTTTTCCCTCCCTTGCGAGCAATGATCGCGAAGCAGCCGGCACTCTTCGTGGCATGGGCCCGTTCGCAGGGGCTCCGGAGCTGTAATTACGCGAGCCGCTATGCTCGCGTAATTACAGCTCTGGAGCCCCTGCGAACGGGCCCATGAAAGGCGGCGCGCGGGCTATGCGAAAGCCTAGTATTTTCTGAAGACGGGCCCCAGATGAAAAAGACCGCCCTAAAAAATTATACTTCGAGGTCTAGGCTCATCCCTCGGCCCTGCTCCTTCGCTTGAGTGGGGCCCACGGCTATCGTTGTCCGCTTGACGACGCGGGCGTCGCGTCGGGTCCTTTGTTGCGGCCCCTGCTTTGTCCTGGCCGAGCGTCACATGCCGGCCTTAGTAACGCGGATCGCTCGCCAGGGACCTAAATAGTTCATTGCACTCCCGATTCCCCGATCCCAATTCAAGTTGTTGGGTTACAACGTCGGGTCTGCCGAAGATAGTTGGAGAAATAGACAGGTGTTTTCAGCTCAAAATCTATCTGGTACCAGGATCATTCGACAGTAGACACGTCATAGGTGATTTTCGTCCTTCGAGGCAAACGAAGACGGCGGATGGTCTCAAAATATGACGGAATGACACAAGAATCGGCGAGCAGTGTCAAGCCCAGTTTAAGGGGGACCCTGGTCTCGATGCTTAGTCTATTCTCAGCCCAGGCGTGCCAGGGAACGCCACTTAGACCGGAAGTCATGCTTTGGACCAATCTTGAGTCCGGGAGAGGCAAAACAGAACCGAGTTCCGAAACGAAGAGCTCCTTGACATGTGCTGTTGGGCCCACGCTACTGTTGGAGGTTCGAAACGTAAAAAATTGTGTCGAAGAGCTGCTGAGTTATAGCATGCGCGTAGTATGAAAACATCCCGCTTTTACCTCATCAACTAGAGAATGTTAATCTGGTCAAGATGGTTTTCTCGATTATCCAAGTTCAGAAAAAGACTAGCCGCAGGCCTGTTTTTAGTTCGCTCACGTGGTTTGCATTCTGTCATGCAATCTGTCAGCGCCAGAGGCAGCCACAGCTGCCTTGTCCAACCTGAGACAGAACAACCGGCGAGCTCTCGAAGCCTGTACCGTCGTCTCTTTTCCTTTCTCTTCGTACCAACGGTATCACTAAGACATCTCTCAGTCTCCCCTCGACCCTGTACGGCGCTACCGTGGATCCTAGCCGCGTCGACGTTCTTCGTGGTCACAACCAGTGCCGTACGTCGTACCTTGAGCCGCTGGGGCCCACATTCCCGGCGTGGCCGGGCTGTGGGCCCAGCATGGCCAATGCGCGTCGGTAGGCCGTCGGACGCGCCGCAGCCTCCCGCCGGAGCGCGATGCCTCCCTCCATCCCGCATAAACCCACCGCGGTTACTACCTGATGACAAACATCCAAGCAAGTGTCGAACTACGCACGCTTCGCACCGCCCTCTTCCAAAAGCCTCTTACGACTCTTTTTACCGGCGGTTCCCCACTCTTCTCTAATCCCTCCGCACCCATCACCAGCAGCGGCCGCCACCTTCTGCTTTGCAAACGTCTCTCTCTCTCTCTCTCTCTCTCTCTCTCTC
>SZWC01017948.1:32410-46773 GCA_023375785.1 Penium margaritaceum | reverse complement strand
TGCATGTGTGAAGATCCAGTCGGGAGAAGGTGCAGGCAAGCTCGACGCACGTTCCATCATCATTGGGCATGACATATTCCACAAAGCCTATCCGCTTTGGGACCAGGCAGCAAGCAAGATTGTGAGAAGCCACGGTATTGAGTTTGATAAACACACCCTTGGAAAGGTAAAGCTGGTGGACCCGATCCTCACTCCCAAGGCAAGAGAGTGGAAAGTGTTGCTCGAGTCTGAAGACCAAGCGCCCAACAAGTCACATGCTTTGAAAGCAAGTTGTGGAAATGGGCAAGCACCTACGCATGATGAGGCAACATTTCACATGGACACAGATACCAATGCGTCCTGGGCTTCGGAATCAGACTTGGGCCGACGACTCTTCAGACAACGACAACACACCACCACCTTTTGTAGCACCAACAGCAAAGCAAGAAGCCGCACTAGCATCCCGACGTGATTTGTGTCAATGCGCCGGATAGCAACGGTCTTGAAAACAGGTTCCAACATGGGAGGCCGCCAACCGCTCTTGGTATTTCATCCAAGATAACATATCACCCTCAAACGAGGGATCCACAGTTTAGGTTTATTCGGTTTGCAACCTCACAAGCACTTTAGTGTCTACCCTTGGTTGGACACTCTATGAGGAGTCTCAAAGGCAAGAACTATGGATGGATGCATGCAAGGAAGGCCTTCATCCTTGCAGAGAATTGCTAATGCTTTTTGCTTATAGTGGCTCCACAAGAACCAACCTCAGCCTACAATCCTATGTGGCGCGTCCTCAGACCGTGAAGTGTTTTCCTCAAGCCAGGCTCTAGAAAGCTTCCTAGAAGATTCATGTCCCATATTGGGCCACAAAGAAAAATGCGGCCATTGCGGGATTTCAGCCCACAACCCATGAGCTCCGGCGCCTGACCCAACAAGGCCACAATGTTCTGTTTCCTATGATGATCTCCAGGGGAAATACCCATTATGGGCAGTGCATTCCTGGCTTATCTCAAAACAGACCAAGGGGACGTACTCCATAGAGGAGTCCATGCCTTGTCTTTCTGTACAACCAACCAGATAACCAGTAGACAAGGTGCATATCATTCAACAGTTTGCGACCAAAGAAAGCATCTTTGTGCTAGGAGAACAATTAGACTGGCCTCAGCCAGTTGTGCATGGCTCAGGGAGAGCCATCCATTGTGGCGGAGGTGATGAATGGCTCAAATGCAGCCAAGTGGAAGGAGGCAGTGGACAGCAAGCTTGCCTCCATTGATGAGAATGGCACGTGGATGCTGGTGGATAGACCAGACAAGGCCTACGTGGTGGGATCCAAGTAGGTCCTCCGAATGAAGTAGAAGGAAGATGACAACATCAACAAGTTGAAGACAAGTTGAAGGGATAGTGGCGAAGGGATTTTCCTCACGCCTGGGCTCTGAATACGATAAGATGTTTGCGCCCATCATGACCTTTGCCTCCATCTGCTCTCTCCTCCCCATTGAAGCTGCAAAGAACCTGGAGATAAACCACATGGATGTCACGAAAGCTTTTGTTCACAAGAAGATCATCAAGGAACTGCTGATGGAGGTGCCCGAAGGAGTTAAGAGCTCCTAAGGACAAAGTCCACAAGTTGGTGAAAGTTCTCTATGGGTTGAAACAGGCCCCAAGGATGTGGTACAGAGAGAAAGATGCTTTCATCACTGGTCTCCCCTTTAAACATTGCCAGGATGACCCGAGCATGTACGTGCACAATGATGGGAGAGGGTTGATGCAGGTTGCACTATATGTGGAAGACCTGATCATCTGCTAGTCTTCACTCGAGCTGCTGGATGAACTGAAGTCTGACCTTAGCAAAAGTTTCCAAATGAAGGACATTGGTCCTCTCAAGTACTATCTTGGGATTACCATCCACTGCAACTGTGTAGCACGCACCATCCAACTCAACAAAACCAAATGCATCCGTGAGAACTGAAGCAATATCACATGGAAGACTGCAAACATGTTGGCACCCCAATGATGACCGATACGAAGCCAAAGGTCTCCATGTCATCAAGCAACAAAGCACAACAAAGGGAGTTGCAAGTAATCCCCTACCAGTGGGCCTTGGGTAGCATCATGTGTGCCATGGTAGGGAGCTATCCCGACATCTGCTATACCGTGGGAGAAGTGAGCAGGTTTGTGGCATACCCAAAGCAACAGTATCATTAGGAAATCAAGCACATCTTGTACTACGTGCAAAAGACACGCCATATGGGCATCGTCCTTGGAGGCCAAGAAGGTACGGACCCCCTCCACCTTAAAAGCTACACCGACACCGACTTGGGAGGAAATCCTGACGATCGCAAATCCACCTCAGGATATGAGTGCATCTTAAATGGTGCTGCCATCTCATGGGCAAGTAGGAAGCAGGATTATGTTTCCATGTCCACGGCTGAGGCAGAGTACGTTGCTCTGTCCGAGTTGTGCAAGGAGACTCATTGGCTGCGCAGCTTACAGGGCAAAATGATGGCACCACAGAAGGATGCCATGGTCGTACACGTAGACAACATGAGCGCAATTTTGATGGTTGAAGATGAGGTCATTTCCCGGCAAATAAAGCGGATCGGCATACATTACCACTCTCGACAAGAAATTGTCATGAAGAATCTAATGGAATCGCAGAACTATGGAACCAAGAGCATGCTCGTTGAGCCTCAATGCATGAATGGAGTCCAGTGAATGACACATGTATACAGGTATAATGGAGAGATTTGTTGAATGGTATACACCTTGTCCACTGGTTGACTGACTGGTTGGCATGCTGCACAGACAAACAAGGAATGCACAGCTTTATGGAGTACCTCCCCATGTTCTATTTTGAGATAGGCGAGGGATGCTCTGCCCGTAATGGGTATGTACCCTGGAGATCACCATAGGAGATACTCCTTTGTGGCCTAGTGAAAACAGACACCGCAACTCATGGGTCGCGGATTCAAACTTTGCAATGGCTGCATTTTTCGGTGTTGCCAGAAATGGAACAGGAAGCTTCTAGGAAAACAACGAGGAAGCTTCTATGAAGCTTACTAGAGCCTTCCTTGAGGATCAAACTTGGCAGTCTCAGATCGCGCCAACTAGGACTGTAGGTTAAGGTTGGCTCCTGTCTAGCTACTACACGCAGAAGCATTAGCAAAGGTCTACAAGCAAAAAGGCATGTACCCTGCATGCATCCATTCATAGTTCATGCCTTTAAGACTCCTATTGAGTGTTCAACAAAGGGTAGACACTAAACACCTTCATTCAGACTTCATGATGTTTTAAACTAAATCTAAAGTCTAGATCCTTCATTCGAGAGTGATATGTTATCTTGGTTGCAATACCGAGAGTGGTCGGTAGCGTCCAATGTCGAGACTCATTTTCTAGACCATTGCCATCCAGTGCATCAATCGAGAGTAGATATTTTTGCTGCTTTGGGCAGAGGAGAAGGGCTCCAAGGTATGCAATGTGCCATAGTTGAGTTGCATGCAGCTTAATCATTGTCAGTGTAAGGGGAACCAAGTGTACCTCATGTGGCTGGGGCAGGAACATGCAATTAAAGAGGTGGAAGTGTTGGCAGCATGGGCGAATCAACAAGAGGGAGAGCATTAGAAAGCACGAGTAGTGGACCTATTGGAAGGCATCAAGGAAGTGTTTGCCAGCTACGGTGATGTATTTCCTATTGAGCAGACAAAGGGCTTACCAGCGAAGCGAGACATCGACCACAAAATTGACCTTGCTTAAGGGGTAACTCCAATGGTGTGTGTTGCTTATCGCATGAGTGACATCTTGGCAATCCAAAAAAGGCAGTTGAAGTGACAGATTAGGGATTCATCAAACCGTTGGTGTTTCCCTATGCTCCATTGGTCCTCTTAATGAATGACAAGACATGGCAGCTGTGGATGTGAGTAGATCATTACACACTAAACAACTTAATGACAAAAAAACTGGTACTACAAAGGCTTGCAGAGTTGTTTGACTAGCTGAGGGGAGGGAAATACTTCAGCGAAATTGACTTGCACTCAAGGTACCATCAGATCTGGATTTCCAAGCACGGTGTGGAGAAGATGGAGGTTTTGACATGGTACAACCATTTTGAGTACCTCGTGATGTTGTTTTGGTTGAGCAACAATCCTGCAACGTTCATGAGTCTCATGAACAAAATCTTCCACCCTCACTTGGACCAAACTGTGTTGGTGTTCCTAGAAAACATCCTCATCAACTCCCAAACTCTACACGAGNAGATCTCACAAGCTACGAGGTGTGCCGCTGAACTATACAATCTACAAGGAGATGTTGGCTGTGATCCATGCCTTCAAGCATTGGCAGTCTTACTTGGATTCGTGACGCTGCGTGGTCTTCATGGATCACTATGCCTTGAAGTACTTGAAGACATAGTGGAACCTTGGTCACTAGCAGACTCACTGGATGAAATTCTTTGATGGAAGTTTTGACTACGAGATCTAGTACAAGCCTGGGAAGGTGAATTCATCTGACCATCTATCACAGGGGCCTAACTTGAGCCTCAATGTCATCTCAGTGCTCATGGGATGTCTAGTCATGCATAAAATATTCAAGCATGGCTAAGGCGTGGACGGTGAGTTCATGGGTGGTGTGCTATAAGACATAACATGGGATGCATTGTATTGGCAATGGGGACATGAGGAGAAGATATCCGTGATAACAATTATGCACCATTGAAGCACTTACTACTAGAGAAGGAAAATTATACCAACGACTCCTATAACTTTGGTTTTTATAAGACTCTAAAAACATAAGCACGCCAATGTTGGTGTTTTTCAATGGCAACTGAATGTAAGAGGTTTGTGAGCAGTTGCGATGTGCACTAATGCATAGAGGACCACCCCATTAGGGGGGCTACAACCATTGCTTGTTCTTGAAAGGTTGTGGATACACATGTTTAAATGTTTCCCCTCCACATGTTCAAGTGCGGCATCGGAAGCCGCCAACGAGCCAGCAGAGAGAGGAAAATCCTCGCATTTCGATCTGTTGGCTTGAAGATTGCACGAGTCCTCAAATGGAGTGTTGTCCCTAGAATTTGACAAGTTGTTGACTCCATTAGAAGTTATTTCATCGGAATTAGACAAATAAGAAGGGAGATACGAGCTTCCAAATTTGGGGTGTGCACGGCGGTTCTGGGAGCTGGCCGCGATTTGACTTCTTATGAAGAATCAACCAGGATCAACTAACAAAATTTCCATCTAGGGATTTTTTCCTGGAAGACTGCTGAGGCATCTGGTGGATAGTATCCACTGGATCCAGTAGTTCAGGTTGTTGTTGAGGGACCTGGCTCGGTGTCTGAAACTCAATCGTACGTTTTGTAACTCGCAGTCAAAATTCTGACTACAGGTCCACGGACATGTTTCAAACCTCTTCACACCCCATCACCAAATACGACCCAAAAGTAGGGACAGGTCTCAGATTTTCCCAAAACAAAAGACGTAAACCACTAGAGAAGATCATGGAAACTTCGGGACTGCACTGCGCGAATTCCCGACAAAAGGTTATGGGCGCACGGGTCTGATCCTCTCCGAAATACACGTCTTTTACATCATACGGGTCCGTCATGTTGGACGTCACAGTGAAGTTCTTAGAACCTATCAAAGTAGAAGCTGCACAAATGGCGCTAAAGAAGATGTAGCCCATTGAGAAGTATGCGGACAGTCCAGGCTTTGGTCTATGGAGGTGGCAGTTTCAGCTGCACCTCACGCATAAGGGGCTACTGGATGTCATGTTCGGAAAGGAGTTGGTCAAAGAGGCAACTGCTACAGACGCGGAGAAGCAGACCTTTGAAAAGAAGAACACACAAGCACTCATGCTTCTGGTGTCCCGGATAGCTGAGTTGCTATGGAAACATTTCCAAGGTTGCAAAATCGGAGCAGAAGCTTGGCAAAAGCTCTGTGCCATCCACCAGTGTAAGTCACTCGTAAGGAAAATCTTTGCAATGAAGCGGCTCCTTCTGGTGAGAATCGGTGACAAAGATGATGTCATCTCTGTCATGCGGCAGATTGAGTCCCTTGCCTAACAATGCAGCGTGGGCTGGAAGATCAACACACAACTATAGGGGATGGAATTCCTTGTGGTCCTACTTGACAGTTGGGGTCCCCTCATCACCGTCCGAGGAGGATGGCTGGAGGAAAAACTCACTTATGGCATTGTTCTATAGTACATTTGCAACGAGGCCCAACGCCAGAGCTACGGGAACTCTTTGTCTTCCTCACCAACCCTCGTCACCAAAACGCGTGGTAAGAGAAGTTGGGGGGAAGGAAGCAGCAAAAAGGACGGAGGCAAGAATGGCGCCAAGAAAGAAGTGAGCGGCAACTGTGGCAAGGAGGGCCTTTGGACCCGCGAATGCCCGGAGAACACCAAGGCCGGTGGAAAAAACACCAAAGGCAGGTTAATCCTCAACAGCAACAAGAACCACTTCCTGAAGAAGGCCAACATGCGGTGCCTAGAGTTTGGGGCCAAGGAGCACACCCGGGTCAAGAATGAGGGGTTCGTGACCTAAAAAAAGTTCTCCAAGTCAATGGTGGTCACAAACGACAAAGTCGAGCCGGCGGCGTCAAGGCGGCATGGAGGTGGAAGTCATGGTGGGCGGTAAGGACGAAATGAGCACAATCTGTTATGTGAACCATGTCCCTGGACTGTCTCACGTCCTTAGTGTCAACCACTTGACGGATAAGGTTTATGAGGTGCTCTTCTTTGGGAAAGGCACCGTTGTATGCAACGACGGTGCCAACAAGCTCGTGCTAGAGGAAACGTACAAGGGAGGTCTCTACATTTTGAAGATCAAGGTGATCCCTACAGCATCCGACTCAGCACACTCGCAATAGTGTGTTGTCAACATGGCAAGGGGAGGAAGCGTTAATCTGGAGCTCTGGTACCAATGGTTGAGGCATTTTGCGCTTGCAGCTATTAATCAAATGGCAAATCATGCGCGCCCTCGTCATCAACGTTGTAGTAGATGCAACAACAGATGCAGTAACACACAAAAGGTGTGAGCCTTGCAATTGAACAAGGCACGGCACGAGTCATTCATCAAGAATGCGAATCGCATAAAGGACCTGCTAAAGGTTGTGCATAGCGACGTGAGCAGACCATTCAAGATAGTGTCAAATAGCGGCTTGAGATACTTCATCACCTTCATCAATTATTTCATTAGGAAGCTCTTTGTATACTTCATGAAGCAGAAAGGTGAGGTCCTGGACTGGCTGAAGAAGTACATCACAATGGTGGAGAGGGAGACTGGTTAGAAGGTCAAAGCATTCTACAGCTACAATGCCGGAGAGTACCTGGGTTGTAGCCAGTGGATCAAGCAGCAGGGTATCAAGTGGGACCCCACTATGCTATGTTTGCCAAAGTCCAATGGAATGGTAGAGCGGGCAAAGCAGATGCTACTAAACATGGTGCAAACCATGTTTGTGGATGCAAGATTGCCACGAGGCTTCTCGACGAAGGCTGTGCATACTGCGAGCTACACCATCAACCTCACCCCAAAAGCAATGCTGAAGGACAAGGACAACTGGAAGAAGTCGCAAGAGGATTGGGGCGGGTGCAAGCCAAACGTGGTGCACCTTAAGGTGTTTCTGTAGAAGGCGCACACGATGGTGTAGGCGACGTAGTGATGTAACAGTAAGCTGAAACCATGGGCGTAACTGTGCTTATTTCTTTGCTATGAGAGCATGCAAAAGGAGTACTGGCTTTGGGAACCGTGCACGCAAGAGATCATCCACAACGGTAACATCAACTTTGACAAGCAGTAAACCCTCAACGGTCATAAAAACAACATGAGCATTCGGAACACTCAAAAACAAGGAGAATGTTTCTAGCTCCTTCACTTCAGGAAGGAGCTGCCGAACATGGACGTCAAAGATGCACTATCGGAGGCCATTGATGCAATAGGTGCAATAGCCGACGTGGAGGACTCCGATGACGATGTAGCCGGGTAGGAGATCAAGTGGAAGTTTTTGTTGGAGGATGCACTACAGGTGCCGAAGCATGCACTTCAGATGGAGTTTGCATCGGGCGTCAGAGAAAAATCCTTTGGAAGTGCCGCTCATCCAATCGATGTTACTACGGAGTGGGAGAGATCCTCATGAGGCCGTCCAATTGATGTTTCACCAGAGCGAGCGGAGTTAGAAGGATCGCAACAGAGAAATTGGGGCCAATAAAACTGCCACGTCACAGCAAGAGGCATGAGAGAGCGGGGAAGAATTTTGATGCAGGTACTAGTGGATGGATCGGCATGATGTGGTGCATGTTGGCTGCATCAACAGAGCCAAGGACCGTACAAAAGGTGCTTGTGCGGCTGGAGAGCAAGCAGTGGGACGCCACCATCAAGTCAAAGTTGGCGTCCATTGTTTAGAATTCCATGTGGGAGCTGGTTGACAGGCTGAAAGATGCCAATGTCATTTGCTGCAAGTGGGCCTTTAAGACCAATTTGACAAAACATGTGATGGTGGAAAAGTACATGGTGCGGCTCGTGGCAAAAGGGTATGCACAGCATAAGGAGGAGCACTATAATGAGACATTTGACCCCGTTGCTAAGTTCACAACCATCTGGGTGATCCTTCCGGTGGCAGTCACAAAGGATATGGAGCTCCACAAGATGGACGTAAAGACGGCCTTTCTCAATGACATCATCGACAAAGAAATCTACATGGAGGTACGGGAAGGGGTGGAGGCACCGGAGGGTAAATTGCGAAGGTCCTTGTATGGGCTAAAACAATCACCTCGATGCTGGTACCAATAGATGCATAACTTCATGGCACTCCTTGTACTGCGCTATGAGACGGATCATAGCATGTGTGTGTGGCGCATCAAGAAGCTCCATTAGATCATTGCACTCTACATGGATGCCTTGATCATCTACTCATCAGACCTACCGAGACTATAGTAGCTCAAAGAGCCTCTGAGCAACAAGTACAAGATGTCGACATGGGGGATCTTAAGTTCTACCTTTGGGTACGTATGTTGCATAACCGGAGGATGCGCACCCTGAGTTGGCATGGGCAATATAAGTGGCCGAAGTGCTGAAACGGTATGACATGGAGGACTGCAAACTAGTTTGCAATGTTGTTTTCACGGCCTATGAACTGAGCGTGGTGATGGTGTCGCAAAACAAAATAAGAGTGGGAGGATATGGCAGAGGTGCCCTACCAATGGGCGCTTTGTAGCCTCATGTATTCCATGGTGGCAACTTGACCGGACCTAGCCTATGCGATGGGCCAAAAGAGCAAATATGTGGCCGATCCAGGGCCACTACACAAGTCGGTGATCAAGCGCATCCTGTGCTACCTGCAGGCAACACATTACGCACGCTTCAGGTTTGACTGCAAGGGGTGGGTAGCCTTCTTGCGTCTGGTCTGCTGCACGGATCTAGACTATGGTAGTCATGTGACAATTGGAAGTCCACATCCGGCTACGTGTTATTCCTTGCTAATGTAGTAGTTTTGTGGTGTAGTAGGAAGCAAGAATGCATCACCACCTCCATAGTGGAAGTAGAGTACATTGCGTTGGCTAATGCGGTCAAGGAGGTGGTGCTTATAAGCATTATTCTACAGGGNCCACATCTCCCTGCTTTGTTCTTATCGCCTCCCAAGGCATCTTTCCAGGGTTTTAGGACAGCTTCTCCTCCTACTGTCTAGGTTGAAGCAAGTGAGGAGTTTCACCTCGAGACAAATTCAATGCAGGACGTACCAACCATTGCTTTGGTGGACCGCCAGAGGGGATGTTGATGTGAGTTTTTGGTGAAATTTAAGGGTAACCTAGCTGAGCAAAACTCATGGGAAAAAGGGGCCAACTTCAATGTAGGAGGTACCAACCATTGTTTTCTAGGAGTATCGTTGCATGTTAGGACATCGAAGTTCCAACGTGGAGATGAATGTAATGAGGTGCCCTATTTTCCTAGCACACCCGGGGCTACGTCTGAGCTTTGAAGACATTCAAGCCTTTTCTTGATTCTTGAAAATCAAGCTTGAATTCAGCTTTAACTTCACTCAACCACGAGGAAGCAAAGAGGAGGAGGAACGAGAGAGAAAAGCCGTGCTCCACACACCAGGGACGTATTTTGCGTGTAAAGGTGGCCTTGACCCTCTTGGCGACTAGCATAACAGTTATGCTACTCGCGAAGAAGCTATCTTGGAGGCTAGCCTCCAACTATGGACACGATCATCGGCAAAACTGAAACTGATGAATCCAACTTTGTGACGGTCGGAGTACAACCGGTGGCTTGTGCAACTTGGCGATTGTACCCATAAGAAAAACCATTGGTCTAGATGATTGATGGTAAATTACTTCTTGCACTAGGCATTAGGAGCACATTGCGCTATGATCACAAGTGCAAGTGGCATTTTGTAGCAAGCTTGGTGAGTAACAGGCTGGGCCAAGACTAGCTAGCCTGACAATATGAATGCCTTGTATATTATTCATTGTAGTTCACGTATGACAGCTTGTCATTTTCGAATTCTGGCTTCCAGACTGTCTCTATGTTTATCTTTTTGTTGTAACTGTGCACTCCACACACCAAGGCCTTTTCTTTAGAGAGCACACACTTTTATAGGATTATAGGGCTGTGATAGACGTCATTACATCTTTTACTAAGCCCTTGCACCCCATGATCACACTCATAAACCCACGTTATAGGGCGGTGATAGAAGTTATTACATCTTTGACTAAGCCCTTGCACCCCATGATCACACGAGTGATCTTGAGCTCCCGGTTCCATGCCACTAGCACGTTGTACGTGAACCGTTGGTGGAGGTTGATGAAGGCCACCCAACATGCACCATGCACGATTTCTTGCAAGTGCGTGCTCTCAACTATGCTAGGACACTCTCCAAAGTACGGTAGGTAGTTTGAATGACCAGCCCATGCTGTCGGCATGGGGTTGCCAATGCAAGGCTGGCAGATAATGGTGGGAGTGAGGCTTGTCAGGGCATTCACCACTTGGTATAGGATACGGGTAATGGTGTATGCTCCACGCTAGAACCACTCCATAAGTTAATAGCTTGACATGCCAAAACATACATGTCGGAGCCATATTAACATTTTCCCCCTACTAACATGCGTGTGTCAATGAGCATGGAATTATCGCGCATGTAAGGTATGAGGATGCTCCAATTCAAAAACGTCATGCGACTGGTATTGTAGACCCGTAGAGGATGTCTATAGCGTAGTTCGGTCACCCAAGCCGTGTAGGACTCATTCTGCATGGGCCGCCGTAATTGCCTAGTAATGAATCGATGCATGAGACGCGAGGATCTCGTATTGTATTTGGATTCGTTCTTCATAGAGGGTGGTTGCATGGTGTAGAAGGACGTGCCTTGCTTGGACATGCTGAAAGAAGTGGTCCATGTCACTTAGAAATGTGGTCCCAAGCTGACTCACCTTTGCATGTTAGAATTCTTTGATCGGTGTTGCATGGTGAAGGTTAGGTGATTAGAATGTGCGATATGGCTCAATGGTTTGCACAAAGGAGAAGGTCATGTGTTGGAATCCTTGGACATGAAGAGAAAACCGCTTCACAACAGGCATCCAGGCCATGGAGCCATAGATTTTCCACAAAAATTGTCTATTGGAGCTAAGTCCATTGAACAATTACAGTGGTCACTTTTCTTTTCCCACTACACCGCATACCCTATAATGCGGCAGGTCTAGTGTGACTACCTTGTATCACTCAAGCAAATACACGATGCCTCAACCTCACCCTTCACTTCACCCACTTTTGGACCCCAAAACATCGGGCTGGTGCTGGAAACCTCTAAACAAGGATCTTTCATTCACTCATTTCACACTAGAGTGTTCAACTTGGACAACTTCCATAGAAAACAAGGTGAACACCCCACCTTCTCGTATCATTCACTCGGACAGCTATCCACTGGTGTTTTTCCCAAGCTGAGTCTATGGGTATGACTGGATGGTGCAATGGAGATTGGAATCGCTAAAAAATTGTCCAGTTGTATGTGTGGTGGATGACTTGACAAGGGAACGGCCTAGATGGATAGTCTGATGTGGTTACTGATCGAACTCAAGATCTAATACTTGAACTGTCCTAATGTGGACTTGTTCGAACCTTGGATGGGTGCCGTCCAATTTGTTGTCTATGCATGTTAGCCAGACTACACAATGGTGACCGACACGATAAAACTCGATATTACTGCACGGAGGTTTCGAGCCACTGCCATGATGTCAACATAAGGGTGGACATGACTTGCACTCCCGCTGTCCCCTTTCAAGTAGTGGCCATTATTGGAGAAAAATGCAATTTTAGCAAGGTTTTTGAAGTAGCACACAAACATTTCCACCCCGTAAAGTATCATAAAAAAATGGGCAGTCATTGTACAAGCACACAAATTTCTCCACTGTGTGTAGTAGTACATAATAAAATGTGTATTGCAAAAGTTTCTTCTCTTGAAAATGCACACAAAAATGTGCAATACACGCAGGTGATGCCACGTGGCAGCAGACCCTTCCAAACTTTGTGTGGCCTTTCTACTTTGGAAGTGTTATTTCTCTCTTTGAAAGAGAATTTGAGTAAGTGCAAGTATGGTTAAAATGTGTGCCTCACTCTGTTTTTGGAACAAGACCCTAGGCAAAGAAGTTTACAAAAATTTTGTTTTTCCTTGTGTGGATTGATTCTAGGTGGAAATCTTTGTTTGCTATTTTTTTTAGCACACAAAAGTAGCCATCCACTAAATAGCACACAAAGATTTCCACATACACTCACTCTGTGAAGAAAAAACAGAGAGTAGCGCACTATGTTACCAAAGGTCATGTTCCGTTAAGGGAGTGAAATGCACCTTCTAATCATACTTACAGTTTCTCCACCTTTTGTTCAAAGAGAGGAACAAGTACTGCAAAGTAGAAAGGCCATAAAAGTTTTGCAAGGGTCTGCGGCCACGTGGCATCGCCTCCGCGCACTGGACATTTTTGTGTGCATTTTTGGGAGTGGACATTTTTTTACTGCAAGTTTTTGTGTTCGACTTCACGCAGTGGAAATATTCTTGTTCTCGTACAGAAACTGGCCATTTTTTTTACCACTTGACTGCTAGGAAAGTTTTGTATGGTCGTGCAGCCACTTGCCAGTTTTGTGTTATACTTGAAAAATCATGCTAAAACTATATTTTTTTCACCATTATTGTTGAAGGGCCACGACGCGTTGAAAGCGTAAATTCACGCTGACGCGTCGCTGACGGTGACAGAGGTCAGTGTTTTACTGTTCATAGTTAGGCACCTCTTTACGTGAGAATAGATATCTGCACAAAAGTGATCGTACTGTTTTTTGTTTCACGGAAAACATACAAGCGAGTTCTGTTACCGGAAATGACGGAATGACAAATATTGGAGGAATCATATTGCGACACGTATTCATGATCATCTGTTTTTCCGTTTCACAAAACAGCAAACTTCATTTATGTGACACACAGAAGAAGTGACGCTGTTCCGTGTGACACAGAAAGCATTGTAGTGCTATTTGTGACGAACGACGTGGGCGGAGGTAGCCAACTAGGTGCCCTTTTCCTTTATCGACACAGGGGCGTTTCGAAATAGAGCTCCAAGGCAATTACTCATTAAAGACTACCGATCCGCGGGTCGTAAACGAAAAGACCTGGTTGAGAGATTGCACGCCGAGGTGCCGCCAGATGGGCACGGCCAAAAGCGCCAGCCCGTGTACTACTCACGTTCTCTCACGTGCCGCTGCCCACGCAGCGCCGGAGGCGATTCAGCCTGCTCAACAAAATCCTACGTGTGCAACTTGAAGCACTCCGGAAGCTTGAGATACCTTCGCCAGTTGTGCAAGATCATCGATGCCACTGCCAGTGGCATCGACGCCAGTNTTTGCGCACTCATCGTCCATTGCAATTCCAACTGGAGAGCGCTGCGCGTGAACACACATGCTGCCGTCGAGTCGCGCAGGTGCGCCTCCCAGTGCAAGCATAGAGCATAGTGCGAAGCTGAGACAGAAGCGCACACCACAAGCCAGAGAATAATCGTTTCATGCAGCTTTAGTGAAAGCACGGATCGTTAAGCTGTGCGGCGCGGTGCACCTGTTCCGTGATAAAAGAGCAGCAGCACTCGAACCTCCTATGCCGCATCAGAGCTAACAAACAACGGTTATCGACCCGCGCACACCGCATCTCATTTCTAAATAGGACTCATCTGCGAGAACGAGAATCATATTCCGATTTTGAGCGCCTCCTTTCACCCTTCGCAGCTCACTCCCAAGGCGTTACGCTGAGTCTCCCTTTTCCAGTCGCCACCAGCTAACCTATTCCAATTCGTAGAGAGCCAACCCATTTGTCACAGGCCACTCCAACCTTAACGAGCGTGAATATCCAATCCAGGTGCGCCTC
>SZWC01017948.1:0-26814 GCA_023375785.1 Penium margaritaceum | reverse complement strand
CCACCCACCTTACTTATCTATGAACCCTAAAACAAACAGCGGATGCACGTACATCTCCATCCACCCATGCAGCCAGTGACTGGCCCAGCAACACAGAAGTCCAGAACTGTGTGTCATTCAATCCTTGCCTGCAGATTCCAAGTGAAAAAACAGTTTTCGACTGGCAAGTTAACATGGGTTTGACTCAATGGAGTATCTGAGAAGCGCTTTTACCATGGTTCTCGGGCTTTGGAAACTTGGGCAACTTTTGACGGAACAAACGTCGATGAACATAAGTTGAAGTGAAAAGTGCAACGCAAGGAAAGATATGAAAGCGTAGTGCATACTGTACAGACATTGGGCACTCATTGCCATAGGGTTCAGACAGCTACCCATCCCGAATCATTATTCCCTCCCAACACATCAAGCGGGCCGTGCCAGTTTTCACATCACCGGTGCCGCGCAGCACGTCATGGCCACTTTCTGCTGGACGCAGTACATCTCAAACAAGTCGTCTGGTCCAGTGTACTTGAAGCTGTAGGTGAAGCACGAGCCCTCCTTTCCACTGTATGTCAACACAAAGTTTTGCCTCGCAAACTGGTCGTTGAGTGTGGATGCGTCGCACGGCGTTGTGCCATTGCTGGTGTTGGGGCTTACGGAGATTGTGGGAGTTGCAGACCAAACGGCCGTGCCAACGGGGCAGCAGACCCTGTTTTTCACAACCACAGTCTCCCCATCAGTCAAGTCAAGGTCATCACAGATCTGCGGAATCTCACAGTAGGCCACATTTTCAGCACGACAGCCCCTTGTTCCCGCGGCAACGCAGTAGTCCATCAGATACCCCTTCGGTATCTCGGGGAAGCAGTTCGGAGTAGTCCCCATGGGCCCAGCAGGCCCCTCTGGCCCTACTGGTCCAGCTGGTCCTGCAGGCCCAGCAGGGCCGTCAGGCCCAGCAGGTCCGACCGGTCCCATGGGCCCTGCAGGCCCAGCCGGCCCAGCTGGCCCGGGCAGCCCCACGAGCCCCGCGTATCCTGTTTGTCCCCGGGGGCCATCAGCACCGGGGTTTCCATTCAGCCCTGGTGGGCCGGAGAGTCCGCCTGGGCAGATGCAGACCATGTCCGCACCGATGGTGTGCCTGGCTGTGGCCTGATGTACAAAGGTGGTTGCCAGCAGCAGAAGGGCGACGGCCACGCCTCTTGCTACCACGGCCATTGTGGTGTGCAGATGGTGCGTGCGTCTGCAATCGAGCAATGCCAGAAGCAGATGGACGGTAGTTTTAAGTAGAAAACCAAAATGTGAGTCTAGCTTGCAATGCCACCAGTATCAGGTAGAACTGGGGAGCGAGAGGTCGGGAGGGAGGGAGGGAAGGAGGGAGAGATGTAGTTATGGGTGGAAGGATGGTCAGGAGGAATGAAAGGAGAGGACAAGAAAACGTTCAATGCAAGCTATTCATATTTTGGAAGAGGAAAGTAAAGTTAAGAGAGGGTTAGATAGGATGAAGGAGAGAGCGAGGCAGGGAGGGAGGGATGTATAGGTGCACAAATGAGTGCTCGGCAAGTATCTAGCTCGCTACTCGCATGCAGCACCTTTTGGACGATGTTGTACTTGCATGCACAAGTAGTAAG
This sequence comes from Penium margaritaceum, assembly GCA_023375785.1. Classification (NCBI taxonomy): domain Eukaryota; kingdom Viridiplantae; phylum Streptophyta; class Zygnematophyceae; order Desmidiales; family Peniaceae; genus Penium; species Penium margaritaceum. The sequence continues at coordinate 25,210 of SZWC01017948.1, read as the reverse complement.
CGAGAACTTGTGGTTGTACTCGGGCGAGTACCACCGCGAGCGGGGTACTCGCGGCAGCAGAAGATTTCAGAAACTGCTTTGGGAGGGGGGTGGCGGGGGGGCGGGGGTTCCATCGCTTTCCCTCAGATACACGGGGCACCCAAACGCAACGGGGGCTGAAATCGAAATTGGTTTCTGGCTGGAAACAGAGACGTCGAGTGCTTTTCACCTGCTTGGCTTAGCATCTACATGAAAATAGACAAAGTGAGTGCGAGAGAGAAAGGGTGTAAAAACCCCTGTTGGAAAGACGTTTCCAGCTCCGTTAGGCCTCTACAGGGGGTACGGTAGAGACAATCTTTTTCTCTCTCAAGTGTCTTCGTGAGAGTGGTCAGACCGCTGCCTTGTTCAGGTACTCTAACCGAAAACGTAATCTAGAATGTTCAGACCGCTGCCTTGCTCGAGTACGCCGAGGCCCGACCAACAGATGCAGTGATTGCCACGGGCTGCAAACACCGCGAGCAAACTTGCGTAGTACTNAGAGAGAGAGAGAGAGAGAGAGAGAGAGAGAGTTCAGTGAGCTCTAGGCGCACCTGGATTGGATATTCACGCTCCTGAAGGTTGGAGTGGCCTGTGACAGATGGGTTGGCTCTCTACAAATAGGAATAGGTTAGCTGGTGGACTGGGGATGGGAGACTGCGTAACGCCTTGGGAGTGAACTGCAAAGGGTGGAAGGAGGCGTTCAGAATTCGAATATGATTCTCGTTCTCGTAAATGAGACCTGTTTTCAAAATGAGATGCGGTGTGAGCGGGACGATAACCGTTGTTCCTTAGCTCTGATGCGTCCGTGGAGATTCGAGTGCTGCTGCTCTTTATCACGGAACAGTTGCGCCGCGCAGCACAGCTTAACGATCCGTGCTTTCACTGAAACTGCATAAAACGATTATTCTCTGGCTTGTGGTGTGCGCTCCTGTCTCAGCTTCGCACTATGCTCTGTGCTTGGACCGGGAGTCGCACCTGCGCGACTCGACGGCAGCATGTGTGTGCACGCGCAGCGCTTTCCAGGTGGAATTGCAATGGACGATGAGTGCGCAAACTGGCGGCGTGGTCCCGCATGCGCTGAGTGACGTCGATGCAAGATCATCGATGCCACTGGCAGTGGTATCTCAAGCTTCCGGAGTGATTCAAGTGGCACACGTAGGATTTTGTTGAGCAGGCTGCATCGCCTCCGGCGCTGCGTGGGCAGCGGCACGCGAGAAAACGTGTGGAGTAAACGGGCTGGCGCTTTTGGCCGTGCCCGTCTGGCGGCGCCTCGGCGTGCAATCTCTCAACCAGGTCTTTTCGCATACGACCCACGGATCGGTAGTCTTTAGGGTCAATTGCTTCAGCTCGCACGACTTCGCCAATTAATGCCTCTAACTGGAATGCCTTGAAAACTATTTCCGTCGCCTAGAGCCTGCGCGACTATTTTGCGCTGCCTAGAGCTAGTTTCGGCGCTTCGAAAGCCGACGAAGTGCGTCAGATGAAATAGAGCAGACATTCAAAGCGTTACGATATCTTTCGGCTCGCATGAGGGCTTCTCAACACAAGAAGATGACGAAGGGTATATACGAGCCACACAACTGCGTGGACGCCAGGGAAGAAAACGACGAACATGTAAGAACCTTAGTGAAGATAAGGACGTAAATTCATGATGCTGAAACGTTTTTCTATCATAATAAAGGAGCCCTGTCAACTCTTGTTAGATAGGGAATGGAGAGGAGGTTACATAAAGAAAAAAATCATTTCATTTGAATAATAAATAATATTTAAGTTCACGGGTTTTCATAATTGAATTTTATTTTTTTGTATGGAAATTGAGATAAAATGAGAAAAATGCAAAACTCGACTAGAGGAAAAAGGATGAGATCTTGAAATCATGAAAGAAGATTTCTAAATAATATGTAAATTCATGTTATATTTATTTATGAATATTGTTATTATCTGATAATCCTTATTTTTTAATTGATGATAAAAAACAAAACAATTAATAATACTAATCCATCAGTTTTAAATGTTGTTTAGGTCAGATCTCTTAAGTTTTTAACAAAATAAAAATTTTCTAATGATGTGTATCATTTAATCCAGAACTTTTCTCATGAATCAATTTCAAAAATGATTTTCCTTGAACACAAATATTATTCACAGAAATTAATATACTTATATTTCCATGTTTTTTTTAACAGAACATAACATAATTCATCATCACTTTGATAAAATTTATATATAACTTAGTTCACCATATTTTATTCGAAAAATAAAACTTTTATAGATGTGCAATAATAAACTATAATGTTTTCACTATTTTTAGAATAAAACAATCGAATAATTATTCATAAAAAATCGCATTTTTCAATTAAAAACTATGCATCTAATCAGTTAAAAGTCGTAAACATGGATATGAAAAACGTATTTCACATTGATTCGATTTTAATCAGAAAACTAAACATAAAATTAACACTAATTAACTCCAATGGGGGAATTTTTCTGTTTTAGGTTTGAATGAGTTCTTCTTGTACATATCAATAGATGAATACTTTGTTTTGCAAGGATAAAATACAATCATAGATATAAAATCAATGAAATGGCAAAGCAATGCATGTTTCAATGCCTTTGACTCTACCCATGTTTCTAGCAATTATTATCTCCTTATGCTTTAGCAATAGGTGAGTAAGGCCTTTCAAACTTAGATACAAGTGATGGACATCAAAATAAATGTCCAAAATCTATCGCAAATTTATAAATTCTTACATAAAATAATATGAAAATTGGCATATGTTTTATCATGATATAATATTTCATGAAAAGTGATATGAAAATCTTTTTTAAGTATTATTGTTTAATGCAATTGTCATGGATGATAATCCTCAAATGTAATTGTAAATGTTGTGATGCTTTCATTGATTTTATATTTGTATAGCTTAAATGTATTCAACAAAGTTTTGTGACTTTTTATGTAATTTAATGATAGTTATCCGAACATATCTTCAACTTGATTAAGTTTTTGGTGTACTTAATGCCTCTTCTATCATGAATATTAGATTATTGAGAATTAATTCACAAAAATCACAATATGAAATATTTGTTATAGGTGTACTAAGAAAACTCTTCTGAAGCAATATATTCCATAGAAATTTTAGCACTAGATTTGAAGGACCGTTTATTTTTCCAACTTACAAAGCCCGATGGAATCCAAATAACATTCCGTTATTAATATATTGATTTATTGCGAATATGATTTATTTTTTATGGATTCATAGAAAAGAATTATTTGAAGTTTTTTCATAGTTTCGTCAAATAGTTAAGTATTAACTTTTCATGCAAAAACTAAAATTTCATGGCTTTGATATGACCTAGTAAATGCATAAGTGATTTTTAACATAATGATTTCATCATGAAATCATCATGAAATTTGCTTCTAATAAGAAAAAAGTTTTTTTAAATCGAAGTTAAATACAATGGTCTCTCTACAAAATTGTTTTCATAGTATGAAAAATAAAATATCACTTTTTTTGTAGTATATCACGAACAAATTTCTCTCTTACTAGGTCTTGCTTTCAATGTCCATGATGTTTGTTGGATGTTGTACTTTACTGCTTTGTTTCCAAATGCCCGTTTTGGACCTGAATCATTGTTCGGACCTTTGAAAGTCCTTTTCGTTGCATCTGATGTACGCTGCCAGAAGTCGAGGCGCAAAAAGTGGTTCTAGGAAGCGCAAAAAAGTTGCGCAGGCTCTAGGCGGTGGAAATAGTTTTCGAGGCATTCTAGTTAGAGGCATTAGTTGGCGAAGTCGTGCGAGCTGAAGTAATTGACCCTAGTCTTTAATGAGTAATTGCCTTGGAGCTCTATTTCGAAACGCCCCTGTTTCACCGTCAGCGACGCGTCAGCGAGAGAATTAACGCTTTCAACGCGTCATGGCCGTTCGACAAAAATGGCGAAACAAATACAACTTTACAATGACCTTTCAAGAAGCACACAAAAATGGCCACTGGCTGCACAAGCATACAAAACTGTCCACCCAGTCAAGTGGTACACAAAAAATGGCCAGTTTCTGTATAAGAAAACAAATGTTTCCACTGCGTGAAGTAGAACACAAAAACTGGCGGCACCTCGGCGTGCTATCTCCCAACTTGGGAGAAAGGATGAGGCTATACAACAAGGAAGCACATCATCACCCACGTGACGGTCAAATTCACGTGGGTGCTACTTGTTTTTTCCTGTTTGTTGTTACCAAACTAGGTTTCTTTGTTTGATGCGATTGGAGAGTCCATTTTGGTGAACAAAACGAGACATTTTTTGTTCCAGAAATAGGAACTTATGTTCTATCGGATGAGCTAGGAACTGGTAAACCATGGACGAAAGAGGACTTCTCTATTGACAAAAATGGCTTTCTCTGTTTTTTCATATGAAGCAGACACTTATTTTCCGTTCTCATCAATCGAACTAGAGAAACCTATTTCGTTTTTATAATTGTTTCCACATGGCAGCTTCTCAAAAGCTTACGTCGACTACCACGTCAGCCAAGTTTGTTGGGTTGTACAACCATACATGATTCCATAATCTTCCCTTCTCAAGAATGTAAAGCAAACCGCACGTTGGACACAAAGTTGTATTTGTGTTCGGGTTCCAGTCGCGGACCTTCACCATTGGCTCCTCACGCCGGGCGCGAGGAGCTACTGGGGGAGGTGTTCAAGTATGTCCCTATGTTGGTATGTGTGTTCATACACGGCAGGCCAGGGCCCGAGACGCCATTGAGTGGTACCACAGGGGGTGGCTTCCTACAACTAGGCTATGGCAAGACTGGTGGACGCAGGGTCGCAGTTCGAGTCCGGTTGCGAACACACTCCTACCGTCGGAAGACTGCTCTGCGGATATTCTTGATGCCAGAAGGATATTCGGGTTGGAATGTTCTTGTTAGAATATTCTTGAGTCTCTAGCTTAGTTGTGGGATTGTTTGAGGTCCCAGAGAGGATGGTGCCTGGGTGCCTACAGTTCTACTTTACGGTTGTTTAGCTTTCTGATCTTGTTTTTTCTTTTACTGCGACCCTAGGCCTGTCCTCACCTGTGCTACGCATAAGACCATGTTCCTGTTTACTTTGACACTCACCTTTTCACCATTGACTATTGACCTCGCTCTCGCCTTCATCTCTCCATGGCATCGGAGCTATGATTCCCCTTGGCCATGACATTGCTGCTGGACACACCTCCACCCTTGGTCACGTCCATGCCCCAGGCCGCGCCCTTGGCTTCGCCCCTGCCCTGCGACGCGCCCACGCCCTACCCCGTGTCCTGTCCTGCCCCTGGTTGTGTCCTTAGCTTTGTCCCTGCCATTTGGCACGCCAATCTCCTGGGCTCTGACCTTGGTTGTGCCCCTACGCTTCGCTTTGTCCTTGCCATAAGCCCTGGCATGGTCCTAAGCTCCGTCTAAGGCCTTAACCTCGCCCTTTCCCTCGGTAGTGACCTCCCTCCACCCCAGCCCTCATGTCTGCTTCGGCCGCAACTTGAAGAGTGTAGGCTGCGTCATTGTTCGTCGATTTCTGTCGTTGCGCTCATATGTATCCCATCGCCCATCGACCTCAACCTCTTCTTGGATCTTTTCAACGGGAAAAGTTTTTTCTGTGACCTCCCCACTTTCAAATTTGTAGGGCTCAATCGAAGCGTAACTGGTTTTTGCACAAGGGGGCACTGTTTTGGGTCCCCCATCTGCAGATTTATTTCCTCTCCTCTAGGTGGCCTCCATATCACTAAAGTTTCACTTCCCAAAGACCTCTACTTTGCCACCATGTCTACCTTCGACCTCCCCTCGGCCGGCACGGCATCAAACCCCGAAAACCCCATCACCGCTGTCCCTCGCCTCACCGAAGGCACTCTTTACAAGTCTTGGGCAGAGTTGTTCAAGGCATTGGCCAAGGAGCAGAATTTCTGGCACCGTTACAACCCTAAGTCCTCAAAGCCCTACACAGCAGTGGATGGGGCACACGTTGTTCACCTATTGATGAACATTGCGCCACGAAGCACATCTTGCCGCTTCAGCGCTTTGCCGGCCCCAAGGATGACGAGTACGAGGAAAGCCAAGGGGACAACGACATTGAAAGCAACGACGATGAGGATGCCACAACAGCATCGTCAAAAGTAGCACCACGCAAGGCCCGGGTATACCTCAAAAACACCTACACTGTGGCTTCATAAGCAGATGTGTCACACAAACAAAGGGAACTGCTTGACATTCCCATGCGTCGTGGGGACACCATCAAGTCCTAATAGAACTGCGACATGCTACTGAGTAATGAGTTGTGTTGGTTTATGTGGCTTCCACTCGTCACGACTGACCATGATGCATTATCCATATACCCACATTGACGGTGTATAATAGAGGAGGGCATGATGGCACGATGGGCCTGTAGACTGCACCAAGACTTCTCCAGCACCTACGACAGCGCCGGTGAGACGCGGTCGATGCGTTTCGGCAGCCCTGTGGGCTTGTCAAGAGGTAGGAGAGTTTTCTTGGTGGGTTGAGACGCGCGTACCCGGTGGACTATACCGGTGCGATGAGAAGACCCGATGGTTGTAGTAGGGCCTCTGATGTTAGGAAAGTTGTTATGGATGTCTAGATGCTAACTTCAAGATTTTCTAGCACTGCTCGTGTTTTCTTGGCGGTCGAGACCGGGGCACTCAGAGAGCTGTTCCAATTCATAGAGGAGACCACTGTTATTGTTATAGTGGTGAATGTAGTGTGTTCTCCTCGCTGACTCGTTTGGGTTCAGCGAGGGGGACGGAGCCCGGTGTCGCTTGCTGTCATCGCCCCTACTTAAGCCCGCTAGGGGCTCATTTGTACTTTCTCCTTGTTTTTTTATATTCAGCGTTCCAGATCAAGCCAAATTCTTGGCGTCTTGCATCACACTCACACACAGAGCTCATGTTCATTTTTGCATGGGTGAGCATGCCTTGAAGTATTTCCAATTCAGTATCAGAGCACATGGGAGTAGTAGAAGCAACAGTAGTGGGCGGAACGCAGAAGGAACACACCACGTGGTGCCACGCAAGCAACAGTGTGTAGGAGCAGCCATTTTTAAAGCAAGGAAGCAGCAGCCGTAAACTACCCTTAGGAGGAGTAGCCACTCCTGCATTGGTGGAAGAAGTAGCACATGCACCACCATAGGGGACTACACCAGCCGGGATTAAGCAGAGATCTAAGAGGGGTACGTGCACCGTGAGTAGAAGCAACAGCAACAGCAGCACGCATTGGCAGTATCTGCATGCATGAGCGGTAGCAAACGAACAGCACGCGTTGGCAGCAGCAGCAACGCAGCATCACGCATAGGCAGCAGCAGCATGTACAAGCAGTAGCGACGCAGCAGTAGCGTGCAACAGTGGCAGTAATGAGAAGCAGTAGCAGCAAGCAGTAGTAGCAGCATGTAGCAACAAGCAACAACGCAGCAACAGCTATAGCGCGCAATAATAGCAGATGTAGTAGCAGTAGTAGCAGTAGGAGGAGCGTGCAACAATATGTAGCACGAAAGGGGAAGAAAAGGCAGCAACAGCAGCCGCGGCACGTGGCAGAAGCAAAGGCGTATAGCAACAGCAGCAGCCGCGCGGTGTAGCAGGTGCAAGTGCTGCTATAGCAGCCCTGCCTCTTTTGTGCTGATGCACGGAAGCAGTGCGGCCGGCATTGCCAGCCATGGCCAGCAACACCGGCCGGCCGCGTGGGTGCGATCGCACCCACGCGAACGTGGGTGCAAACTCACCCATGAATTTGTGCGTGCGATCGCACCCTCGCTAGAGATGAGCAGGCCAGGGAGGGAAAAAAAGGCAAGGTACCAGTGGCACCTGGCTTGAGAGGGAGGATAAGCAATTCCCCAGAAAGGTTGAGCAATGAGAGAGAAAAAAAACAAGAAATAAGACAAAACCCTACCCTGAAAAAAAAAACAAAGGAAGAGAAAAAAAGGAACTTCACTTGTGCCTAAAAGGGTGAAATTTAAGGGAAAATCCCTCCGAGTGGGGTATGCGGTGCAGAAAAAAAATTGGGGTAAAAAAACCCGTCTCACTCGGATTTTGGTAGATCGAGAAAGATTTTCCGACTGGGGTTTCTCGATGGGACTGAAGGGCCATACAATAGCCCGGCATCACACCGTCACCTGTAGTAGCAGCAACCACTATAGCAACAGTAGTATCCGTGGCAACAGTGCGTGTGGCGGTCCAATGGCGATGACTACTTAGTGCAGAGCGGTTGTTGCAGTACTTCTTGTTTCACATTCCCAGCCGACATCTCATTGTGTTCTCCGCGGCGTTCTCTGCTACGAGACGCGCCCTGGACCGACATCTCCCTTGGGCCCGTGGATTGGTGCGCCCATTTCACTCCGTAGGATCGACAGCAGATTCGAATCCTTCCATCTCCGAGGGCTGGGTCATCTACCGTTTGGAGCAGCAGCCACATCTGCAGCCGCCACCCCTTCTCTTTTGGAGCAGTCTTTGCTTTATTAGTGGAAGCAGCATTCGTAGCAGCAACTAGTCAGGCTCTTGTCTCTGGGCGTGTTGTGGTAGTGCAGCTCGTCCCGTCTGGTCACGTTTGCTGACCCCAACGCCGTGACCTCCAAGAGTGAAAGTATCTACTGGCATCATCCTCTCACGTGGCTTGGTGTTCAACACGAGAGTAGGTTCCCTCGGTACCTATCCATCCTCCGATGCACGTGATGAGTGTGAAGACATATGAGCAGGCAACCTGTGTGTTTGCCTGCAATTACTGTGGTGATGGACGTCATATTTGATGTCGCTGTCGGATGCGTCCTTGCGGCTGGCATCCACCTTGGCTTCAGCATCGTCCGAGCATGCGTCCTCCACAACATACAGATCTGTCGGCATTGGTAGATCCTCTAGCTGGGCCTCTGGCAACTATGTTCGCTAAGATCCATCGCCTACGATAGATGGTGTAGCAACTTTGTGACTTCCTCATCGCCGAGCGTGCTTCTGCCACTAGTTTGTTGACGGCCTCTGTTGAAAAATTGCCCCTCTGCATGCCCAAGTGCGGCGCCGGGAGGCACCGACGAGCCGCCAGAATGTGGAAACGCCACTCCGGCGGATCTGGTGACTGAAAGATAGTTTGGATCCTTGAATAGAGGATTGTACTAAAAAGTTGTCGAGTTGCTGAATCCGATGGAAGTTGTTTTGCCGGAATCCGACAACTATCGAGGAAGATATGGCCTTCCAAAGTTGGGGTATGCGCAGCGGCTCTGGGAGCTGGCTGCGACTTGAAATCCGGTCGATAATCGACCGGACCGAGTAACAAAAAAACCATCTGGAGAAATTGCTCCAATAGGCCTGCCGAGACGTCCGGTGGATGATCCGCCTGATCAGGTGGATCATCCACCGGATCCAGTAGTGCAGGTTACTGAGGGGCCAAGCCAAAAACCTGGCCCGACGTCTGAAACTCAGTAGTACGTTTTGTTACTCGGGGACTAAGTCAAAATTCTGACTGCAGGTCCACGGACAGGTTTTGAACCTCGTCACACCCCATCACCAAACACGACCCAAAAGTGGGTAGGGTGCATAGAAACAGTGCAGGGGACCCCCACAACATGTGCAATGGGATATGCGCCTTCGGAAAGGCGCTTCGCACGTGAACGAATGCGCCACGGACAGTGGCGGCGTCAGGCTTCTGTGGTGGGTGAGACAAGCGCTTCGGCAAGCATAACTTGAGCTACGCTTGGCTGAAATCGCACACGGTTTGGTGCGTTGGAAAGCTCATTACTAGCCCTATAAATGTTGTGATCATGTCCATGTTAAAAAACAAAATCAAAACGACGTTATTCCCTTCGCAAACGGACTTTCTCTAAACTCCTGCTCACATAGCGTGAGGCGACCAGAAAGCTCACGCTATGTCTCAGATTTGCCCAAAACAGTAGACGTTAACCAATAGAGCCTATCAGACCAACGTTGGGACCGCACCACGCGAATCGCATCTTGACAAAGGGTTATGGGCCCACAGGTCTGAACGCCTCCAACGTTCACGTCTTCCGCAGTGCACAGGATCGTCATCTTGGATGTCGCCGTGAAGTTCTGAGAACTCGTCTGAGTAGCAGCTGCGCACATGGTGCAGAAGGAGACGCAGCCCATTCAGAAGTATGCGGGTGGCCCGGGCTTCGAGCTATGGAGGTGGCAGTTCAAACTGCACCTCTTGCATAAGGGGCTGCTGGAGGTCATGTTGGGAAAGGAGGTGCTCACTGAGGCAACTGCTACGGACGGGGAGAAGCAGGCCTTTGAAGAGAAAAACACGGAGGCGCTCATGCTCCTGGTTTCCAGGACGGCCGAGTCGCAGTGGGGCTACTTCCAAGGCTGCAAGCTGGCAGCCGAACCTTGGCAAAAGCTCTGTGCCATCCACCAATCCAAGTTGCTCGCGAACCAAATCTTCGCGATGAAGCGGCTCCTCACGGTGAGAATCGAGGAGGGAGATGATGTCATCTCCACCATGCAGTAAATTGAGGCGCTCGCCTGGCAATGCAACGATGTGGGGTGGAAGATCGACACACAGCTGCAAGCGATGGCTCTCCTCATGGCCCTACATGACAGTTGGGATCCACTCATCACCGTTCTTGAAGGATGGTCGGAGGACAAGCTCACCTATGGCACGGTCGCAGAGTACATCCGCAACGAGGCGCAGCGACGGAGCTACGGGGAGTCCTCGTCTTCCTCATCAGCCCTTGTCACCAAAACAAGTGGTGGTGGAAGCGGGGGCCGACGAAGTGGCGGAAAAGGGGGCGGCAAGAAGGGCGCCAGGAAAGGTGCGTGCCGCAATTGTGGCAAAGAGGGCCATTGGGCCCGTGAGTGCCCGGAGGAGGCGAAGACCAGCGGCAAAAGAAGCAAGGGCAGGTCGCTCCTCAACGGCAACAAGAACCACTTCCTCAAGGAGGGCAACAGGCGATGCCTAGATCTCGGGGCCGAGGAGCACACCCAAGTCCAGAAGGTGGGGTTCGTCACCTACGAGAAGTCCTCCAAGTTAATGGTGGTCACGAAAGACAAAGTTGAGCCGGCGGCAGGCCAAGGCGACGAGGAGGTGGAAGTTGTGGTGGGCGGCGAAAAGGAGCTGTGCACAATCCGTGATGTGCAGCATGTCCCCGGCCTGGCTGACATCGTGAGTGTTAGCTGCTTGACGGACAAGGGATATGAGGTGCTCTTCTGCACGAAGGGCGCAATGGTGCGCATCGACGACGACGGCGAGGTCGTGCTTGAGGCGAAGTGCGAGGGTGGTCTCTACATTGTGGAGACCAAGGTGGTCCCCGTGGCATCCGCCGTAGCAGATTCACAGGAACGCGTCGTCAACATGGCTAAGGGAGGAAGCGCTGATTTGGAGCTCTAGCACTGACAGTTGGGGCATTCGGTGCCTGCAACCGTTAAGGAGATGGCGAAGCGCGACATGGTGCGTGGCCTCGTCATTGACGGTGCAGCAGATGTGGCAGCAGATCCAGCAGCGCACAAAAAGTGCGAGCCTTCCATTTTGGGCAAGGCGCGGCACAAGCTGTTCAACGAGAACGAGGCTCGCGCAAAGGACCTGCTGGAGGTTGTGCACAGCGGCATGTGCTGGCTGTTCAAAACGCCGTCAAATGGCGGCTTGAGATACTTTGTCACTTTCATTGACGACTGTAGCAGGAAGCTCTACGTGTACTTAATGAAGCGGAAGGGCGAGGTCCTGGACCGGCTGAAGGAGTACATTGTAGCAGTGGAGAGGCAGACTGGCCGGAAGGTCAGAGCGCTACTCAGCGATAATGGCGAAGAGTACGTGGGCTGCAACGGGTGGATGAAGCAGCAGGGCATCAAGTGGGAACCCACTACTACGTACTTGCCACAGTCCAACGAAGTGGTTGAGCGGGCGAACCAAATGCTGCTCAACATGGTGCGGACCATGTTTGTGGATGCGAGGTTTCCACGAGGGTTCTGGGCAGAGGCTGTGCGTACAGCGAGCTACACCATCAACCTCACCCCAACAGTGGTGCTGAAGGGCAAGGGTGGCTGGAAGACGCCGCAGGAGGTTTGGAGCGGGCGCAAGCCAAACGTGGCGCACCTGAAGGTGTTCAGGTGCAAGGTACACGCGATGGTGCAGGGGGCGCAACCACACGACAGCAAGCTGGAACCGCGGGCGAAGCCGTTCTTGTTCCTCGGCTACGAGAGTGCGCAAAAGGCGTACTGTCTTTGGGACCCGCGCACGCAAGAGATCATCCGCAACCGTGATGTTGAGTTCGATGAGCAGCAGAGCTTCAGCAGCAACAGCAACAACATGAGCGTCGGGAACACTAAAAAACACAAGGAATGGTTCCATCTCCTTGACTACGAGGAGGAGCCGGCGGACGCGGAGGTCAATGATGCGGCGTTGGAGCACGGCGATGCAGCAAGTGCAGCAGCCGACGCGGAGGAATTGGATGACGATGCAGCTGGGCTAGAGATCCAGTGGAATGATCCATCGAAGGAGGCACCGTGGGTGCCGAAGCATGCACTCCCGGCGGACTTCGCGTCGGGCGTCGGAGAAAAATCCTCTGGACGCGCCGCCCGTCTGGTTGATGGTTCACCGGAGCGGGAGGAATCCTCAAGAAGCCATCCGGTTGATGATTCATTCGAGCGGGGTGAGTCGGAAGGATCGCAACAAAGCGACGAGACACCACCAAGACTGTCGCTCCGCAGCGGGAGGTTGCGGAGAGCTGGGAAGCGTTTCGACGCAGGCACCGGTCAATTGATTGGCATGACGCTGTGCATGCTAGCTGCATCAACCGAACCGACAACCGTGCAAAAGGCGCTTGCGCGGCCCAAGGGGGAGCAACGGGACGCCGCCATCAAGTCAGAGTTGGCGTCCATTGCTGAAAACGACACGTGGCAGCTGGTTGACAGGCCGAAAGACGCCAAGGTCAACGGCTCCAAATGGGTCTTCAAGACCAAGTTCACGAAGGAAGGAGTGGTTGACAAGTACAAGGCACAGCTCGTGGCGAAGGGGTACGCACAACGTAAGGGCAAACACTACGATGAGACATTCGCCCCGGTCAAAATGTTTTCAAGCATCCGGGTGATCCTTGCAGTGGCGGCCGCGAAGGACATGGAGCTCCACCAAATGGACGTAAAGGCGGTTTTCCTCAATGGTATCATGGGCAAGGAAATCTACATGGAGGTGCCAGAGGGGGTGGAGGCACTCGAGGGCAACGTGTGCAAGCTGCGAAAGTCCTTGTACGGGCTAAAATAATCGCCCTAATGCTGGTATCAAAAAATGGACAGCGTCATGGCACAACTCGGCTTCAAGCGTTGTGAGGCGGATCACAGTGTGTACGTGCGGCACCGCAAGAAGCTCCATCAGATTGTCGCACTCTACGTGGACAATCTGATCTTGCGGTCCTCAGACCTGCCAAGTCTACAGCAGCTGAAAGAGCAGCTGAGTAGCAGTTTCCAGATGTCGGACATGGGGGAGCTGGAGTTCTACCTTGGGATGAGCATTACGTGGAACCGAAGGGCGCGCACGCTTTAGCTGGGCCAGGCCAAATACGTGGCCAAGGTGCAGAAGCGGTACGGCATGGAGAACTGCAAACCAGTGTGCAATCCTGTCTCCACGTCCTGTGAACTAAGTGCGGCAATGGCGCCGCAAACAAAAGAAGAGCAGGAGGAAATGGCAGGGGTGCCTTACCAATGGGGGGTGGGCAGCCTCATGTACGCCATGGTGGCAACTCGACTGGACCTGGCCTACGTGGTGGGCCAAGTGAGCAGGTACGTGGCCGATCCAGGGCCACTACACTGGTAAGCGGTCAAGCGCATCCTCCACTACCTGTAGGCGACGCGGCACGCGCGCTTGAGGTTCGACGGCAAAGGGCAGACGGACCCTTTGCGTCTGGTCTGCTACACGGACGCAGACTACGCTGGGGATGTGGACAAGCGGAAGTCCCCATCCGCCTACGTGTTCATCCTCGCTGGTGGAGCAGGCTCGTGGTGCAGCAGGAAGCAGGACTGCGTTGCCACCTCCACAGTCGAAGGAGAGTACATCGCACTGGCTGCAGTGGTCAAGGAGGCGGTGTGGCTGGGCAGGTTGCTGGGGGAGCTGGGCGTGCCGCAGCTGGAGCCTACGGTGGTGCAAGAGGACAACACCGGTTCCATCTCACTGACCAACAACCCGACGCAGCACAGGAGGACAAAGCACATCGACGTGCGTTAGCACTACGCACGGGACATGGTCGAGAAGGGGCAGGTGGTGCTGCACCACTGCAGCACGCACAACATGCTTGCGGATCGCTTGACCAAGGCGCAACTCGCGGACCGGCACGGGATGAGCGTGGCCAGACTTGGGATGACCAGCTATGTTGGGCTGGAGGGCGCAGTGGAAGACGATTGAGAGCAAGCAGGAGCAGCAGGCATGGTAGCTACAAGGGGGAGAATGTTGAAAAACTGCCCCTCCGCATGCCCAAGTGCGGCGCCAGGAGGCGCCGACGAGCCGCCAGAAAGTGGAAACGCCGCTCCGGCGGATCTGGAAACTCAAAGACTGCTCAGATCCTGAAATGGAGGATTGCCCCTGAAAGTTGACGAGTCGCTGAATCCGGTGGAAGTTGTTTTTCCGGAATCCAAAAACCATCGAGGAAGATATGGCCTTCCAAAGTTGGGGTATTCGCAGCGACTCTGAGAGCCGGCTGCGACTCGAAATCCGGTCGATAATCGACCGGACCGAGTAACAATGATACCATTTGGAGAAATTGCTCCGATAGGCCTGCCAAGGCGTCCGGTGGATGATCCGCCTGATCAGGTGGATCATCCACCGGATCCAGTAGTGCAGGTTGTTACTGAGGGGCCAAGCCAAAAACCTGGCCCGACGTCCAAAACTCAGTAGTACGTTTTGTTACTCGGGGACTAAGTCAAAATTCTAACTGCAGGTCCACGGACAGGTTTCGAACCTCGTCATACCCCATCACCAAACATGACCCAAAAGTGTGTAGGGTGCGTGGAAACAGTGCAGGGGACCCCCACAACATGTACAATGGGATATGCGCCTTGGGAAAGGTGCTTCGCACGTGAACGAATGCGCTATGGCAAGTGGCGGTGTCAGGCTTTTGTGGTGGGTGAGACCTGCGCTTTGGCAATCATAACTTGAGCTACGCTTGGCCAAATCGCGCGTGTTTTGGTGCGTTGAAAAGCTCATGACTAGCCCTATAAATGTTGTGATAATTTCCATGTTAAAAAACTAGCTCAAGATGATGTTTTTACCTTCACAAAATGACTGTGTCTTAATTCCTGCTCACATAGCGTGAGGCGACTAGAAAGCTCACGCTAAGTCTCAGATTCGCGCAAAACAGTAGACGTGAACCAAAAGATCCTATCAAACCAACGTCGGGACTGCACCACGCGGATCTCATCCTAAGAGCCTCTTTGATCACATCTCCTCCATCGTCTCCTCCTTCCTCATTCGATGGTGTACCTTCAGCTCCACCTACAAGCCAGTCCCAGTCTGCCACCATCCTTTTGATCCTCCACTCTGCTGCGACCACGATTCCACCTCACGATGACATGTCTTCATGCAGACGTTCCAATCAAGTGACCTCGCGGTTTCGGCGACAGCGCTCCGTACGCCGTGCTCGCGCCGGTTTGGATACATCCTCTACCTCCTTGGCTTCCGTTACTATACCTGTCGAGGGGGAGTGTGGTCACCACGAATTGCCTGTTGTGACCATAGGGACATGATCTGCGCTCGCATCAGGCTGTGGTGCCCGAGCGTCAGCTCAGGCAGACTCAGATGATACGGTGACAATACATGGAGTGGAGTCTGATCCCACCATGGCATTCATGGTAGAGACTTGCCGGTCATTGTTCGGGCTGGATCTTGATCTTCCACAACAGTAGGTGACATCATTTGGAGCACAGGCACGGTGTCCTTAGGTGGTGCCACTTGTGGATCCGACCGATGGGACTGGGGCGGTGGCACAGGAGACCCGTACACACCAAGATGCATCCACTGGAGGTTTGGGGGAGATTGTGCAAGTAGACTCATACGAGTCCGGCGGATGTTGGAGAATTTGGGACGTGCCTGTCATTGAGGTCGACATCTACGCTGGGGCAGTAGCCGGACATTTTACAGCAGCAAGTTGCATCAGGATGAGTGCAGGTCTCGCGTGCCTTGGCGGTGCCACTCGCGACTTCGATTGGTAGCGACCTGGCGGTGGCACAAGAGTATTGTGTGGATCAGGAGGTCTTGTACTGATTTTCGCGGGCGTTGGCGCACGAGACTCACAACAGCCCCATACCGGTCGCAGTGCATGAGCAGAGTCGGTTGGCTGGTCTTTTAGAGGTTGAGGCATTCTTGAGAGCAGCAGTTCTGAGAGATTTTGCTAGGACATATGCTGCAGCAGACACAGTAGGCTCCACCGTCTCATCTGTGCTAGCTGAGGACCAGCTTTTCGTGAAGAGTCGTCCATGTTCTTACAGTCTCCGGGTTCCTGTACACATGATGGAGCAGCGACATACATGACGGAGTCAGATGGTGGTCCTCACTCTATCATTGAGCAGGTGAAAGTGACTAGCCTTCCCGGCGAGATAGTGCGTGAGTGCCAGCTGCGTTTGCGGGTTGCCTTAACGGCACTGTTGCCTTCGAGGCTCGATGTAGGCTGGCTACAACGACATCGGTACATCGATGAGCATCGATGCTACATCGATGTCGAGTTCATTGTGTGGCACAACCGGGATCGTCGAAACTGCCAGTTTAGCCGAAACACTAGTCTTTGCAACGAGAAAATCAAAAAAATCCGGAAGACGACCGGACCAGTTTTTTGCACGACGAGCCTACACAACATGCATTCACTTCGATGCATGTGAGCGCTAAATTCATGCATGACTGGATCCACGTTATGCCATCTGGACCCTGTAAGCTCCTTAGTGACCAATGACGTTGGCTTGCATGTCTCTTTTGTGGATATGCAAAGGTGGCTGCAAGCCGCTAACTTTTCCCTCGTTGTCTGCCACGTAAGGAGGCTGCTGGCTGGCGGCAACTCCACCTAAGAAGATATAAGTTTCTACCAATTCAGGCACTTCATCCTGTACCATTGACTAGGTTCATTGTAGCTATCAGTCTCTGCGGGTTCAATGCCCTGAATCCAAGTCGGTTGTAGTAAGCTCGTACACGTCTCTTCCGTGTTCGCTTCCACACTTACACGTTTCGGCTGCGGGTGACATAACTTGCCGCAGGCTGTGGCAGCCTTCGCGGCCCGCAGCCAGAGCCACTGCCATGGCTACCTCCCAAGGAACCGTCACGAACAAGGCTTCTACATCAGGCAGTACACCAGCATGTTCTGCTGCAGCTGGTGCTTTTGACGCGAGCAAGTGGAACCCCCCAAAGCGGCGCCCGCTGACAGGAGATTTCCTGAGAAAGGAGCTCTCACGATGCTGCAAAAAGCGGCCAAAAGACGCAAAAAAGGTGGGATTCAAGTGCGGTTCTTGTGCAACGGAGTACGGCGGGACATGTGACCGTATTTGCGGGCACTTTGCGTGTAACAACCCCAACGTTGGGAAATGCCCCTACCCACCACCAACGGCAAGAGATGCGCTTGGACTGGAAAGGGCTCCACCACCACCAGCAGGATGGCAGCCATACAACATCCAGCTTTACAAAGGCGAGGGTGAGATGTGGGGCACAAAAGGCCTACCTGTCAGTTGGGTGAAGTTGTGGGAGAAAAGAGAACGGGAGCAGCAAGCAAAGGTTGCTGGCCTTACCCTGGAGATTTCTAGTGATGAGGAGGATGGGGGGGGAGGGGGTGCAGGAAAGCAAAGCAGGCTGCCAACATGAACAGAGTTGGATGGAGAGGTCATGCTGTTTGATGTGAACAAGGCTGCCTCGTTCAGGCAGTCCACCATGGTTGAACACTCAGACCGCATGCATAACGACCGCTGCCAGCTCAGTATTGTGAAGCTCATGTGCATAGGTGCCCTCCCCATTTCCTTCTGCCGCGAACCTGNAGAAAACAACAGCAGGATTCCGTTTGCCAAGCCGTGGCACAGTAGTGCGCGATCTTCTCCCAAAGCTTGACAAGGAGTTGGAGGAGCTCGATGCTCCATTGAAGCAGGCCTGGTCAACCTATGGCACAAGCCTGGCAGTTGATGAGTGGTCAGATCGGCAAATCCGACCAATCTACAATGCCATGGCTTGTAACGCCATGGGATCCGTGCACTTGTTCTCCAAGGATGCATCTGGGTTAGTGCAGGATGCCGACCACACGGCAGCCATGATAGAGGCTGCCATTTAGGCCGTCGGTCAGGACAAAGTCGTTTCTGTCATATGTGACAATGCCTCTGTCAACAAGAAGGCATTCGGCGAGCTGCGAAAGAAGTTTCCAAAGGTGTTTTTTCAGGGCTGTTGTGCGCACAACATTGATCTAATAATGAAGGATGTTGGGAAGAGTGCTTGGGGTGCAGGTATTATCTCTCGGTGTGAGAAGGTTATTGCGTTCTTCAGAAACAACGCCATGCCCAGGACCTGGTTGAAGGAGAAGACTGGTGGGAAGGTGTTGAAAATCCGTTGTGATACACATTTTGCATCAGTGTATGACATGGTTGAGCGGCTGTTGGAGTTGAGGGAGCACCTGGAGACATTTGTGGAGTTGGATGTGTGGAAGAAGGTTGGATCACAAAGGGACACAGGATTCAGGAGCAGAAAGCGTGAGGTGCGCAGAATCATCAGGAGGAAGGTGTTCTGGCAGCAGGTGCGTCAGCTCAAAGACTTGTTGCTGCCTCTGGTGCAGGTGCTGAGAGTTGCCGACGAGGCAGGTGGTGGCGCAGGAGAGATATACAAAGGTTTGCTTGACTGCGCTGAGCAGTTGAGAGGCCTATGTGAGAAGAAAGGAAAAAAGGCACGTCGGGTGGCAGAGAGCCACGTGAAGTTTTTTTTGGGCAGGCTGGAGCACAGGTGGTCAAAGGACATGGCTTGTCCTTTGTACGCAGCCGCACGTAGGCTGCACCCAGAGCATTTTGGCAATGACTTGTCCAAGGACTCCAACACTCTGCAGGCATGGCAGGCGGTGGTGGAGGCTTTGGTGCCTGAGGATGACCATGATGTCGTCATGCAAGAGATTTCTGCTTTTCAAAAGGCTCAGGTCAGTCTTGTGAGTGACCCCATGGTCACTCCCAAGCGAATCAGCAAAGCCATTGCAACTGTGGCAAAAGTCAAGTGTGGTACAATGTCAGCAGTTGAATGGCATGTCAACCATATGTGCAGTCTTCCAGTGCTCCGAGACTTGGCCCTCAAAGTCCTCTCTCAGCCATGTTCCTCTTCCGAATGCGAACGTGCTTTTTCAACACACGAGCTCATTCACACTGCCAGGAGAAACAGGTTGCTGGTGAGCACGCTGGAACAGCTGGTGCGGTGCCACGTACGCCTACGCAAGCACTACGGCCGCAACGGGCGCAAGGCTGCAAAGGATCTTAGCAGGGCAGTAAAATCGGAGGCAGATGGTGAGAGCAGTGAGGATGATGGGGAAGTGGTGGAGGAGGAAGGTGTTCTTTGCGAGCCTGAAAGCGAGCATGATAGCGATGACGAAGAAGGTGAGGATGATGACGAAGACCTAACAGTGGACGATGATGTGGTTGAAGTCATGGCCAATGTCCGCATGCTGAGTGACACCCCTGGGCTACCACACGCACGTCCAGTGCGCATCCGTGCTCAGGAGAAGCCACCAGAGAAATCCAGCAAAGAGGCAACAGCAGCAGTAGGATCTGGAGGTGAAGAGGTCGAGGGAGGGAGGGAGGAGGAGCATGGAGAGAGGGACGAAGAAGCAGCTGAAGTAGATTCAACATCAAGTGATGAAGCAACGAAAGATGCAACAGCAGAGAGAGCACCAGAAGAAGAAGCAGTTGTGGCAGTTGCAGAAAGAGCCATAGCAGGAAAAATAGATTCAGCAAAAGTGCCAACAAGTACTGGCGCTAGTAAGATTGGAAAGGCTCCCACAGACGAAGCTGGAAGTGCCCAAGCAGAAGATGTCCAAACCCCAGGGGCTGCCAGGCCAGCAAAACGTCTAGCAACACCAGCAAGCAAGGCAGCCAAGCGCAAGCAAGCAGCAAAACAGAAGTAGTTGTAGAGCTGGTTCCATGTGGTTTGCTCTTGTATTTGAAGTGCAATGTGCTNAACCTTGATTCTCATCATATGCCATGCTTACTGTTTTTTCTATGCCTCGTTCCTTCACTATAGCAATGTTTGTCTAAAGTAGCTATTGCAATAACTAATGGTAGTTTTGACACTCAATGAATGAGTAGACTGTGTTGAGAAAATAGGTCCTACGTTACAGTGGTCACTATCCTACATGCATGTGTGAAACACCGAAGGCAATGTTTGGTGACTACAATTTTTAGTATTTGTCTACAATGTAAGTGACTGAAGTTACATAGCAAACATTCAAATTTCAGATTTTTAAGTAAGTTCATGAATATCTTGGAGCATGTGAAAACGTAGACCTCTTCACATCTCTCTTCACCCCCCGCCCCTCCTCCGTCTCCACCCCCCCCCCACATCGCTGCACCGATGTGTGCCCCAATGGGTACATAGATACATCGATGTAGACATTGATGTACCGATGTTCGTGGTGCAAAGGACAACACTGCTTGACGGGCATTGTCGAGCCGGAGTCCTGCACACCTATGTCCACTACGACGGCAGTTAAGGACACTGAAGCAAACTCGTACACACGGATGGAGTCACCTCGTCGGCGGGAGTTGAGTTCGTCCCCCTCACTTTCACCTATTGGTGACCCTATTGATCACATCAACGCTGAGAGTGGTGGTACCTACGCGGATGACATTTCCATTTGCTCCACAGACTCTGACAACTTCTCCTTCTCCTTCTCTCTTGGCATGCGATGGCTCACTCCTCGTATGACAGACACGAGCTATGGTGTGGATGCGACACCTGCAGCTGCATCCGATGTTGCAACGTCTCAATACATTGTGAGTTTGGTTTACCCCCAGGAGGATGCAGCAGCACCAGCTCCATTATCTTTAGCAGTAGAGATGCAGATAGAGATGTATTCGCGAGTTCTAAAATCTGCATGTTCAGCATCCTGTGAGGCAGAGTTTATCCTAGGCGCGGCAGACATGGGCCACCTCCACACGTTCGAGGTAGATTACACCGACCTAAAGGAGAGTGTAGTGATGCTGTAGCGGGAGATAATGGCAGCGCATGAGCGATTCTCAGATGATGGGAGCATCACTACTATCGGCACGAGCCTTCAGCCACCAGCATTTGGCACACCCACACTCGGGGAGAATCTTGTGCCAGCTCCCAATGTGACGTCAGCTGGAGACACTACCACAGGAGAGTTGAGCGTGCCTTCAGTTTCTGCCATCATCGTTCCTGTCAACTCCTTCATTGCTCTTCCTTCTGTTGCTACCATCATGCATCTTCATCCACCTGACTCAGCTACTCCATCGTCACCTTCGTCCATGAGTGGTGACCCGGTTCGTCGCTCCAGCCCTCCTCCTCTGGCTATACACCCTTCTGCCTCAGGGTGTGTTATCCTGCATCGGAGGCCAGCTCTGCCACTTCATCCACGCACGCGTGCTGTTCGTCCATTCCCTTTCCTCCGGCGTACACATATGCATCATGGTAGAGCGGAGACAGGAGAGACTGTGAGTTGGGACCCTTGGCAGTCACGCGACTGGTACACCCAAGATGATGCAGCTGCGACATGAGGAGTCGTAGCCGGAGACACCACTTTGTATTTGAGGGAGGGAGCCCACACGTTCATGGGGAGCTATCTCGATATGATGCAGATACCACATGATTCATCGCCCAGGATTTGTTCAGCTACAACATCAGCATCTTCGTCGAGGACATCGCTACCAGGTTCATCTGCCCAGAGGGAGTGTTGTGTGGGCCTCGACCTGACGCGACGTTATGGCAGATGCATGGCGAGGGGTCTACACTATGCTATGAGCATACTACAGCCGGACTCTCTTGGTTGAGGCCCGGAAACTTGGTCGGTTGCACTAGTGTCACGAGGAGACCATGGGGTCGTGTGTCTTGGTATGTGGCCATACTACGTGTGGCATGTGCATGCCAGCTGGTTTGCTCATAGTGGTCAAGACCCGGACACGTGGTGAGGTACACCCGTGTTACGAGGAGACCCTCTATGATCGTATTTTTTGATTGATGATGCCATTGTGGTCCGCACACACACACCTATTGGATTGCTCTAAATGGTCGAGACCTGGGCACTAGTACTGCCAGTGTCACGAGGAGACCGTTTTGTCGTCTAACATGTGTATGATATGCAATACACTGGTTTTTGCGCTTGTGCATCACTCCACTCATGGTCGAGACCCAGAAACGTGGTGAGATGTGCCAGTTTCGAGGGAGACCTTAGATGGGTAGAAAATGAGTGTGTGTGTGTGTGGTTGACAGGTACAGATTGTGCTTTGACAGACGTTGCTAGTCCATACCTTCGTTCATTTGTTTTCGCATGGACGGCTATGTCAGCCAGGGGGAGTGTTGGTTTGTGTGGCTTCCATCTGTCACGACTGACGATGATGCATTATCCATACACGCACATTGACGGTATATGATAGAGGAGGGCGTGATGGCACGATGGGCCTCCGGACTGCACCGAGACTTCTCCGGCACCTACGACAGCGCCGGCGGTCGATGCGTTCTGGCAACCCTGTGGGCATTTCAGGAGGTAAGAGAGTTTTCTCGTTGGGTTGAGACCCGCACACCCGGTGGACTGTACCGGTGCGACAAGGAGACCCGATGGTTGTAGGATGGCCTCTGATGTTCGGAAAGCTGTTTTGGATGTCTGGACTCTGATTTCGAGATTTTCTAGCACTGCTCGTATTTTCTCACCGGTCGCGACCCGCGCACTCAGAGAGCTGTTCCGGCGCCTTGAGGATACCACCGTTATTGTTTTAGTGGTGTACGCAGTGTGTTCTCCCCGCTGACTTGTTTGGGTTTAGCGAGGGTGATGGGGCCCGGTGCGGCTTGCTGTCGGCGCCCGTACTTAAGCTCGCTAGGGGCTCAATTGGACTTTCTCCTTGTTGTTCTTTATTCAGTGTTCCACACTAAGCCAAATTCTTGCCGTCTTGCATCACACTCACACACAGAGCTCATGTTCGTTTTTGCATGGGCCTGCATGCCCTAAAATAAGCTGCGTGAGTATTGCGTCCACTTGCACTGCTGGACCCTTGCCACTCACCTGATCAGCTCACTGGGTCCGTGTTTTGGGAATATTCTTGATTGTCTGTTAGACCATGAGCATGAGCTCCGCGTGCCGCACCAAGTCCTCAACTGGACTTACGCCCAGCTGCTAGCCAAAGAGCGCGATGGCTGGTTCTACGTCAGAGAACAGGAGACAGAGAGGACTGTTCTAGCAATGGCTGGCTCCTCCTTAGTCAACATCAGAGGATCACAAGGAGGTGGTGGTGCTGGCGGACAAGGTGGTGGCGGACAGGGGGGTGCAAACCAGACTGGCGGCCAAGCAACTTGCTACAATTTCCAACAGCCAGGACATCGCCACAAGAACCGCCCTCTGCCACCATAGCCTGGACTCCAACAGCGGATCCATGCTACGCAAGAACGCTGGGAGAGGAGACAAAAGCAGCAACAGTAGCCACAACAGCTCCAGCAGCAGCTACCGCAACAGTTCCAGCAGCAGATCTGTTCTGATCTGCTGCGAATGCCCCACCAGGGTGGTCGTATGTATGGTGTAGCTGCAGATCCTACCCGACCAGCTGTGGCACAGGGGTGGGAGTGGCTGGGGGCAGCACCAGCAGCAACAGCCGCAACAGCAATGGTGCCACTAGATGCCGCACCTGGCCCACAGATCCAACCTCGTGACGCTGTTGGTGTTGGACCAGACCTGGGACGCGATGCCCTCCTTGAGCGTCTACTCCACGAGATGGCCGACCTCTGTGCTCAAGTTGCCAACCAGGGAGGTGGGAGTGATATGCACTTGAGAACTGGGAAGAAGATGTGGCCGGGAGATGTGTGTGAGGGTGCATGGGTTGAGGATTGAAAGCGGGATGGTATGCAACGTGTGCGCATGGACTGTGTGGCTGAAAGACCAGTGCAGTGTGAGATTGACACTGCTCACTACCAAGTGACCTCCATTCATAGAGAGACAGACTTGGGTGGTAGACTCAGGAGCGACGCATCACATGACACCAAAACGTGACTGGTTTTGTGTTTTAGGCCCTGTTGGACCCACTCGCTCAGCTCGGACAGGTTCAGGAGAAACTCTTGAGGTTCGAGGGGTGGGAACGGTACGACTGCAAGGACCAATGAGAGAGGTTTTTCTTACTGACGTCCTCTACGTGCCTGACTTGCAGTTGAGTCTGTTGTCCACGTCCTTACTTGACTGCTCTGGCATGCACACTGCACACAGCAACGGCATATGCACCATCACATTACACAAGACAAGTCACGTTGTTTTATCTGGGGAGAATGTTGATGGTTTACATCGAGTGCATGCCGTTGCTTCCAACATGTCTGCTGATGCACGTGTGCTTGTCGTCCATACGTTGTTGCCCGCGCATGCTCAACTCTTGCACCATCGTCTTTGCCATGTAGGCACTTCAGCACTGCATACTATGCTTCACAGCCTACCCGCTGATGGCTAGGAAAAAACTACGCTCTCCATGCCGTGTGGCACAGACTGTTCAGCCTGTGCGCATCGTCTTCCCTTCCCCGAGTTGACTAGTCAGTCCACCCGTCCACTGCAACTTGTCCACTCCAACGTGTTTGGCCCTCTCACGGTAGAATCTATGGGAGAGAAAGCACGATACATCCTCACCCTCATAGACGATTTCTCCAGGTTTACCTGGGTCTATTTTCTCAGCATAGTACCTTCGGTCCATGGGGGTTACAACACAATCCACAACTCCCGAGACCCCCCAACAAAATGTGGTGGCTGAACGTTGGAACCACACGCTAGGTGAAGGTGTGCATACAATGTTGGTTGAGTCCGGCATGAGTCCCTCCTTCTTTGCCGAAGCTATCAAGTACCTCACTTGGGTTTGGAACAGGAGACCACATTTTTCCTTGCCATCTACCTCCACCCTATGGGAGAGGTGGCATGGTACTCGGGCAGACCGTAGGCTTGCCCGCGTCTGGGGTACCATGGCTTGCGTTTGGTTCAATGAGGATGAACGCACAGGCAAGCTCTCACCTCGAGGACGGATGTGTGTGTTCTTGGGATGGCAGCTCAGTCTAAGGCATATA
>SZWC01017947.1:12357-38448 GCA_023375785.1 Penium margaritaceum | reverse complement strand
GTGGCGGCCCATGCCCCTTGCACCAGTACAAACGCAAGCTCCCCACCATGAAGTAGCTAGCTGTTATGTGTGGATATGTGGCAAGAAGTTCCCAGCAATCATTGCCCTTGGCGCCACTCATACCACGGTGACACTTCAAGTCCTGCAAGCAATCGGCTGGCAGCACAAGATTCAACCAACAACTAAGGTGTTCATGAATGCATACGGCGACATGGACGCAGGACACGGTGTCGTACGTGGATGACCTTCCCCTGCAGGTGGGCCTCATCCACAAAGTTGTGCGGGTGCAGGTCATGGTGGCCTGCACCTACGATGTCCTGCTAGGAACAGACTTTCTCATCCCCCGACCAGCAAGCCTGTTCTATGCGGACGGAGTCATGCAGTTAACTTCATCAAGGATATACTACCTATACAGCTCTGATTGTGGGCCCAAGGACGTCAATGCCTACAAAGTTCGGTCACCCCTTCTCCCTGGAAGAAGCCCGTGCTCAAGACCACGCAGCCAGGAATTCTATCATGGCATCCCCAAGCATGATGCCCCTCCCGTGATTGCACCACAAGACGAGGAAGAATAGCTGATGGATTGCACACCCACACCCCAGTAGCCATGCCCTGAACGAGCACAAGCTACTCCGACGGATGATCGACCGCAGCTCCCCATGGGACCGATACCAAACCGTCAGCTGAATCCCCCACATGGCTGTTCCTTCCCACGACAGAGCGCCACCCTGCTGACCTCAGCCGGGCCTCGATCACCTCACCTCATCCAGGGCCTCTTCAGGTGTCGAGCAGCCCTCTCGTACCGGTGACCGCACAGCCAACAATCCCAAATGATCTTGCCAAGGAGGCGAAGCGCAAAGGGAAAATGCTGGTGTGTGACAACGACACTGCCATCTGTGAAGATGTCAGTTTAGAAGACTCAGATGAAGAACCCATGAGTGACGTCGGCTGGCTGCGCCTCGATGATGAGCCACCTCCACATCAACCATAGGCCCTCGCTATCTACTCATGTGGCTCCCGTAAATTGAACTTGCAGGTATATGATTATTCGGATCCAGATCCTGATCTCGGAGTTGCTGTGGTGGGGGATGAAGAACTGCCACCACCCACAGTCGTACATTCCAAACGATGGGACCACGTGCTCCATGAGCACCTAACTGAGGAGCAAAGGTAGGAAGTCAAGGAGCTTATCATCTACCACAAAGAAATATGTGCAAACAAGTAAATAGATATCGGAGCAGTCGACACGGTCCATGTCATTAACACAGGAGACGCAACTGCACATAAGCAGAAGGCTCGACGCCTGCTCCAGGACCAGAAGGACATCATCAACGAGGGCTTGCGTGAGCTCAAGGAACAGGGCGTGATTGTGGAAGTGAAAAGGAACAGGGCCTGGCGTGGCGCCCGGAGCATTAGCATCATCAGCAGTAGCAGCTGAGCAGCGGCAGCAAGAGGCGCAGCCTTTTACAACAGCTGCACCCGATGCGGCACCCAGAGTGCCAGCGCCACCAGGAGCAACAACAGAGCAATGGGGACAGGAGGTGCTGCCTTCTACAACAGCTACACCCGGCGTGGCACCCAGAGTGCCAGCGCCACTAGCAGTAGCACCAGAGTTGTGGGGATAGGAGGTGCTGCCTTCTGTGGCAGCTGCACTTGGCGCGGCGCCCGAGGCACAAGCACCAGGAGCAGTACCAACAGATCAGCGGGGATAGGAGGCATTACCTTCTGCGGCAGCCGCACCCGGTGTAGCGGCCGGAGTGCCAATGCCACCAGCAACAGCAGCAAAGCAGCGGGGACAGGTGGCGCTGCCTTCTGCGGCAACTGCATCTGGTGCGACGCCCAGAGCGCCCGCACCATTGGCAGCAGCAGCAAAGCAGCGGGAGCGGGAGGTGCTGCCCTCTGCGGTAGCTGTACCCGGCACGGCGCCCGGAGCGCCAGCACCAACGGCAGCAGCAGCAGAGCAGCCGGAGCAGGGTGCGCTGCCTCCTACGATAGCTTCATCCAGCGCGGCGACTAGAGCGCCACTGCCACCAGCAGTAGCAGTAGAGCAGCGGGGATAGGAGGCGCTGCCTTGTGTGGCAGCTGTAGAAGAACAGCATGAGCAGGAGGTGCTGCCTTCTGCGGGAGCTGCACCCGACGCGGCACCTGAGGCCTAAGCACCACGAATAGCAGCAGCAGAGCAGCACGGACATGAGACACTGCCTTCTATGGCAGCCGCACCCGACGCGGCACTCGGAGCGCTAGCACCACCAGTAGCAGCAGTAGAGCAGCGGGGACAAGAGGCGCTGCCTTCTGCGACAACTGCACTTGGCGCGGCACCCAGAGTGCCAGCACCATCGGCAGTAGCAGCAAAGCAGCGGGAGCACGAGGCGCTGCCCTCTGCGGCAGCTATACCCGACGCGGCACACATAGCGCCAGTACCACTGGCAGCAGCAGCACAACAGCGGGAGTAGGAGGTGCTGCCTCGTGCGGCAGCCTCATCCAACGCGGTGCTCGGAGTGCCAGTGCCACCAGTAGTAGCAGCAGAGCAGCGGGGATAGGAGGCGCTGCCTTCTACGGCAGCTACACCTGGCGCGGCATCCGAAGTGTCAGGACCATCGGCAGTAGCAGCAGAACAGCGGGAGCAAGAGGTGCTGCCTTCTGCGGCAGTTGAATTCCATCAGCGCCACAGGCACAAGCACCATGAGCAGTAGCAGCACAGTAGTAGTGACAGGAGGCACTTTCTTCTACGACAGCCGCACCCGGCACGGCGCCCGAAGTGCCTGCGCCATTAGCAGCAACAGTATAGCAGCGGGGACAGGAAGCACTGCCTTCTGCGCCAACTGCACCTGGCGCGGCGCCCGGAGCACCAGCACCATCGGCAACAGCAACAAAAGAGCAGGATTAAGAGGTGCTGCCTTCTACGATACCTGCACCCGGTGTGGTGCCCGGAGCGCCTGCACCATCGGCACCAGGAGCAAAGTAGCGGGAGGAGGAGGTGCTGCCTCCTGCGGCAGCTACACCCGGCGTGGCGCTCAGAGCGCCAGCACCGCCAGCAGCACAAGCAAAGCAGCGGGGACGGGAGGCGCTGCCTTCTGTGGCAGCTACACCTGGCGCGGCGCCCAGAGCGCCAGCACCATCGGCAACAGCAGTAAAATAGCGGGAGCAGGAGGTGCAGCCTTTTGCGGCAACTACACTTGGTGCGGCGCTTGAGGCGCAAGCACCACCAGCAGCAGCAACAGAGCAGCGAGAATAGGAGGTGCTGCCTTCTGCAGAAACCAAACCCGGCGCGGTGCCCAGAGCGCCAGCGCCACCAGCTGCAGAGCAGCGCGGGCACGAGGTGCCTCCCCCTGCGGCAGCTGCACCCGGCGTGGCGCCCGGAGCACTAGCACCACCAGCAGCAGCAGTAGAGTATCGAGGACAGGAGGCACTGCCTTCTGCGGCAGCTGCACCTGGCACAACGCCTGGAGCGTGAGCACCATCGGCAGCAACAGTAGATGAGTGGGGACAAGAGGTGTTGCCTTCTGCGGCGGCTGTACCCGGCGTGGTGCCCCGAGCGCCAGCGCCACCAGCAGTAGCAGTAGAGTAGCGGAGACAAGAGGTGCTGCCGTTTGTGGTAGCTGCACCCGGCGCGGCGCCCGGAGCGCCAGCGCTACCAGTAGCAGCAGCAGAGCAGCGAGGACAGGAGGTGCTACCTTCTGCGGCAGCTGCACCCAGTATGGCGCCCAAGGCGTAAGCACCACCAGCAACAACAACAGAGGAGCAGCGGGAGGAGCAACGGAAGAAGAAACAAAAAGGGCCCCAAAGAGCTGGACTGGGAGAAAAGAAGATATGAAAAGAGGCGGAGGAATAGGGAGAGGAAAAGGAGCCTGTACCCATGTGAGAAGAACACCACAGCTTGCTCAATGCTCCTCCTTCAAGATGGGAGCCACTTCCCCCTGATGATAGATCTTTATGGCCAACCAGTTCCTGGCTGGAAGCGGAAGCACGGTCAGGACAACCGACACCCACGGAAGGGGAAGAGGAGCAGCGACATGAAGAGCTAGAATTAAGCATCAAGGCGGATGATCAGGATGAAGAGGAAGGACAGGAGGAGGTGGCTCTGTAACTCTGTGCAACATTTAAGAACCCGGTTGCCACTAAAGGAGAGGTGGTGTACGAGGGATGCAAGGCCAGCCTACATTTGGCATGTTACGACTTGGAACTGGACACCGTGCACGACATCAAGATGTGTCAGGTCTGTGCACTAAATCTGAAGGAGAGCATGGGGGTAGACAGCGAGGAGGAACTACGGAAAGAAAGGGAGGAGGAAAGGATCCGCTCGGGGATGGGGGCCACGGCTGTGAAATCCAGTGTGCTGCAGGATGAGAAGGAACCCTGCGGTAACTGTGAAGAGCCGATGGATGCTACCACTTTGTTTCGCTGCTACGTGTGTAGACATCCTGTGCATGCAGCCTGCCAGGATCCAAAGATAAGGATGCGGCGGAAGGTGATAGGATGCAAGAAGTGTGCACCTCTCATGCTGGCAAAAGCAGACAAATAGGACAGGAGGAAGAACAGGCCCGCACCCAAGTGGGGTATTGAGAGGTGTGAAGCATGCGGAGAGCTGTACGACCCCATGGAGGCAACCTGGTGCTATGAATGTAAAGCACCCCTCCACTGCAAGTGTGGGATGGAGATTCCAGGGTTGGGACGGCATTGCAAGAGCTGCATCTGAAGGCTGGTTGGATAAGAATAAGAGATGGACAAGGAGGGTGGAAAGGCTGCTGGACCAAGTGTGCCCGGGGTGGAGGAGACGGAGGAGTGCGGGAGGTGCAAGTGGCCGGTGAGGACACAGAAGAAACACTGCTTCAATTACAAGGTAGCCCTCCACTATATCTGTGGAGAGGAGGAGCTGCTGCAACAGAAGGCAATGCATGTCTGTCCGGCCTGTATGCCGGAGCTGAAAAGGAGAATGCGGAAAGAATGAGAGGAGCAGGGAGGGGGAGGTCGGCAAGCGGCAGAACTGGAGTGGAGCCTGTACTGTACAGAGTATGGTAACCGCAACGCCACCGAGTGGTGTGAGGGATGCTACCAGCCGCTCCATTGACCTTGCGCGCAGGTGCTGCAAGGGGTAGGACATCATTGCGATAAATGTGCGGCAAAGTTACGACTCCTTGAGGCCCGGGCACGGGATCAGAAGCAACAGAGAGAGGAAGAATGGCAGGGCGCGAGGGAAAGAGCAACGCCACGCTCATACGCAGATGCACACCCAGTGGAACAACTCTGCCGCAATGCAGTGGCATTGTCCGGTCCGGAGGGAGTAGCGGCTCGGAAGGTAGTGTTGGCAATGAGGGCGCTGGGGAACAGGGATGTCCTTGAAGTAAGAAGGAAGGTGCTGGCTATGGTGAATGAGGCGTTGGCCGTGACACCTCATTGGTGCCTCTTCAGAAATTGGCCGCCACCGGCAGCATCGAGGCCACCAACCCCACAGGGACCACATGTGCGATCCCATCCTCATCCACCCCTGGCGGATAATCGATCTACCCAGCGCTCTGACATACCAAGTGCACCAGGAAGGACGCAGCAAGGATGGGGAGCTGAGGCTAGGGGAGGAGCAACGACACCTGGACGCTCAGGGGCACTGGGACGGGCCGGTGCTCCGGTGGATGATGCACCGGCACGACGGTGGATCCATCGTGCCACCTCGAGAGGACAACACAGGGGGAGAGGAGCAGAGAGGGGCCTCCATTGCCCTTCTCTGGCAAGGGGATCAACATCGGGAGGACTGCGAGGGACGCCCACGGGAGTGCGAGGGAATGCAGCAGAGACAGGCGCGGGGATTGCGTGAAGCCTATGGAGTGGAAATGCTGGGTCGCTGATGGATCCAGGAAGGGGCGAGGGAACAAATAGGCCTGGGGTTGAAGCAGGGGTGAGACAGGGAAGTGCGAATAGGGATGCCATGGCAAGAGCAGGGCCAAGACGAGGCAGTTGGGTCGGGGGCATTGCAGCGGGAGGGGGAGAAGTAAGGGGCGCAGGCGCAGGCAAGGAGCAGTAGGAGAGAAGACACCTCGTGCTGGTAATTGCCCGTGGTACGAGAAGAGGGTACACCTGCCTGCCAGACAGTGCAGGCGTTGCAAGTGCCACATGCATCAGGAGTGTGGAATGGCAGATGAAGAAGGAGGCTGGATCTACATGCCCTACCAAAAGGTCAAACAGGGAATACCCATAGAGGTGAGAGTCGTGCTCGGACAGGAGCACAATGCTGCGGCAGGCATTGAGTGCTGTGGTTATAGAAGACCGTTGGGATCTCCACACGGGAAATGCGACTATTGCAAGCGGGAAGCAAATGCTGCCTGCATCAAGACGAATGAAGAGGGGAGGAATAACTGCATCGGTTATTAGATACGACCACGCACAGGCACGGTGGAAGGGGATTGCCCCGGTTGCTTGAGGGAGCTGAGAGGAGTGACCCCATGGTGTGAGAAGTGCGGATATTTCTCACATAACGAATGTGTGAAGAAGGTGGGGGAAATGAGGCTGCATCACGGAGGGCGCATTGCATTGTATCAATGCCTCCGATGCACGAGTTCACGGAGGGAGCTGTGCGCCACATGCAGGGACCCAATTCGTGTTCGTAAGTGGCACTGTATCAGCTGCCATCATCGGGTGTACCTCCCATGTGCCCGTCGCTATAGCAATACACAGACAGGTCTCCATGGACGAGTCTGCCTGCCGTGTGAGGGGAGTGATGATACGAGAAGGAGGATGCAGGCAGAACAGAAGGAGGTAGCAAGGCGCTTGTAGGAGCCGTAGGGAAGAGGAACAGGGGAAGGAGAACGCAGGGTGACCCCACGCCAGAAACCCAAGGCGTGGAACGAAGAGATACGACAAGAAGGGCTCCACGGGATGGAACCCAGTCGCGGTCCCTGACGCGGGCAAGCAGGAGAGAGGATAGATAAATTGGAGATGAGTGATGAGGATGCTGGGAATGATATTGCGGCTAAGGACGAAAGTAGGAAGGCGGCAGGACACTGCACAGTTTGCTGAGTCAAAGTAGAAGCATGGCCAGTGTAGCAAGTAAGTGACCGAGGCGTGGACCAAAGGCCTTGGCGCCGAGGTCACGACAGTACAAAGTGCACATGGAAAAAGGAATGAACAACGTCGAGATGAAGGGAAAGCAAATGCAGCTCTAACCCAGCAAGAAGAACGTTGATGGACGGATGGATGCAATTGAAGGAGATGTGCCACAGCTTGGGGGCGGGCAGCGGAAAGCACCAAAGTGCCACAGTGTCGAGGCAGGCAACGGGAAGTAGCGAGAGTGCCATAGCTTGGAGGCGGGCAGCGGAAGGCAGCGGAAGTGCCACGGCATGGAGGCATGTAATGAAAGAAGGCGGAGTGCTACAGCACGAAGGCGGGCAGCGGAAAGAAGGCGGAGTGCCACAGCACGGAGGCGGGCAACGGAAAGGAAAATGACTTAGATTGAATGGATGCAAGAAACACAAGGATGTTAGTGCTATGTGTATACTTTGCTAGTCTGGGTTACTAGAGTGCTCATAGTGGAGCCGCTTGGGACTAGGCAGGGGAGTTCTCGTAGCGGAGAGTGGAGCTGCAGGGTGGAGGAGTGCTACCGGTGCCGGTCCACGTACTTCGGGTGCGCACACATCTTGGTCTTGGAGGTGCGAGGAGGCAGACGTGGTTCGCGACTTTGTCGCGACGTGTGAAGTGGGCAGCACGGCGGGTTTTGGGCGAGCAAGAATGGGAGAACGTGGGTCTTTTGTGTTGGGATGAGCACCGACCAGATCATCGGAGTTGAGCCTGATCACTTATTTTCTTTAATTCTTGTGTCACTGGCTCGATGGGTATTTCAGTAATCTTTTCCTGTTGTACCCCAACAGTCTTGTGCCACTGTTTCTTTTATTCTTCTGACACCGGCCCTCAATGGCACAAGTCATGAACGGTTCGATGTATCCAGGAGATGTTGGTGTGACCACTTAGAGAAGCTTGATGCCCCCTTGGTCACAGGTTAAATCCTTCACCTTCTTCTTCTCCTGCAAGAGAGAATATTTTTGTATAAGATAGGGATACTGCTGCCGGATGATGGAGAGGATCAAGATTGCGGTCTTTGGACAGGAGCCAGCACCTGTATCTTCGTGCTGGACTTCTTGACCGATGAGAAGGGCATTGATTGGTGCAGACTTGTGGTGGTGGCAATGCGGATGAGCGAGAGGATCGTCTGTTGGAGGAGGATGAAGGTAACGCAGTGGTGTCGATAAGATGAAGTTGGTAGTTTGGTGTTGAAGTTGATGGAGGAGAGTAGTTGGTGACAAAAGCTGGGTCTGGAGAGATGATGTTCGCTGAGGGGAACTGAGGTTGTGAAGTAGATGACTTGTTGGTTGATTCAGGAATGATGGTTAGGGTCGCTGCTTCTGTAGGAGTGTCAATGGTGAGAAGGTAGAGGGGGGAGCTGGGTGTTGTCGTAGGATGACGGTCGGAAATGCCTGGGAGAGGTGAGAGAGGACAGACAATGTCAGATGCCTGAGGCGTGTTTGTTGGCTCATGGATGGCAGAGGACAATATGGGGTGTTTGCGTTGCTAGTGATGGTGGCGGACATGGTTCCATGCAGCAATGGTCAGGCAGCCGAGGGCAAAAGAAGCATTGTTGTTGATGAGGATTTTCATGCTGGTATTTGCGTGGAGGCAGAGGTAATGATTCTAGAGAGTCGTGTGGTTGCTGGGTTGTCTGTTGGGGATTGCAAGGAGTGAAGAGTGCCTGCTGTAGCTTGGTCCTTGTATGCTGATGTTGGTAGTGATGAGGGAGGCAGGTACAAAGCTTGAGCTGCTGAGAAAGGAGGGAGGAGTGTCAGATGCAGTGTTCCTGGATGCCTGATGCGATTGAGAAAGATACTAGTTTCCGTGTGATGCAGTCTCATAAAGCGGTGCCCATACACCGTTCAGGGATACTGCTAGCACGGATTCTAATGCTGAGAAAGGCGGATGACAAATGAATGGAGTTACTGCTATTGTAATGACAACTGCTGACGGCTTGGCAGGAACGCGCGTCGGCGAGGAGCTTTAGTTGGCAAAGGGAGGATGGAGGGTCTGAAGGTACAAGTAGTTGGTGAAACGTTTGCAGTGGTTGGTTTCAAGTGACAAAATGTGATAGATGGATGACTTTGCTTGAACGGCTGCAATGTCTGTAAAAGAAGGAGGATGGTCGGTTTCTGCTGCTGCTCATGCTGCTGTTGTTGGAGTTTTACACCGTCACCGGGCCGCGCCCATACACGGACCAGTGAAGGTGGTCACACTTTGTAGGAGGAGGCTGTTTGTTTGTGAGGAATTGCTGTTGCTTCGGTGGAATGCGATGATGCTGCTGGTGGGGAAATGACTGCTGGCGAATTGGTCATGGAGCGCTTTAGTGAAGTGCTTCAGGCGCCAGGAGATGTAGGCAGCGCGTGGAGGACGATTGTTTGCTCAGAATCCTCTGCTGAACTCTGATACCATATCAGGATTTTGGAGGTGCTGCAGAGAGTGTGGAGAGTGATCTGGAGTGCGGGATGGAACCGAGTCGCCGTCCGAGGCGCAGGCAAGCAGGAGAGAGGAGAGATAACTTGGAGATGAGTGATGAGGATGCTGGGAATGATACTACGGCTAATGACAAAGGCACGAAGACTGCAGGACACTGCATAGTTTGGTGAGTCGAAGTAGAAGCATGGCCATTGTAGCGAGTAAGTGACCGAGGCATGGACCGAAGGCCTCAGCGCCGAGGTCACGATAGTACGAAGTGCACACGGACAAAGAAATGACTGACGTCGAGATGAATGGAAAGCGAGTGTAGCTGTAACCCAACGGGAAGGACGTTGATGGACGGATGGAGGAAATCGAAGACGATGTGCCACAGCTTAGGGGTAGAAAGCGGAAAGCAGCGAGATGCCACGGCATCAAGGCAGGCAACGGGAAGCAACGGAAGTGCCACAGCTTGGAGGCGGGTAGCGGAAGGCAACGGAATTGCCACGGCACGGAGGCAGGCAATGAAAGAAGGCGGAGTGCCACAGCACGAAGGCGGGCAGCGGAAAGAAGGCGGAGTGCCACGGTACAGAGGCGGGGCAACGGGAGGGAGAGTGACTTAGATTGAATGGATGCGAGAAATACAAGGATGTGAGTGCTACGTATATACTTTGCTAGTGTGAGTTACTAGAGTGCTCCTAGTGGAGCCGCATGGGACGAGGCAGGGGAGTTCTCCTAGTGGAGAGAGGAGCCGCGGGGTGGAGGAGTGCTGCCGGTGCCGGTCCACGTACTTGATGTTTGGATGCGTACGACAAGTGAGAATGGGGGAACGTGGGTCTTTGGTGTTGGTATGAGCACCAACCAGATCCTCGGAGTTGAGCCTGATCACTTATTTTCTTTTATTCTTGTGTCACCGGCTCGATGGGTATATCTGTGATATCTTCCTGTTGTACCCCAAGTCTTGTGCCATTGTTTCTTTTACTTTTCTGACAGTTTATACCTGCAAGGTCATGCATATTGGATCTGCACTGTGATTGGGCACTCTGACCGTGGCTGACTCGTGTTATGATCAATAGAAGTAAAGGTGAGTTGGATACATTTGTGGTCATGGTTAGTGGCACATGCCAACTTTTTCAAGGCATTGCGCATAATAGCCACACCGAGCCACCAGTATTCTACCTTGTTTATACCTGCAAGGTCATGCCCCGTACATCTGCACTGTGATTGGCCACTCTGACCGTGGCTGGCTCATGTTATGATTCATAGCCGTTTGAGGTACTTGGTAAACTTTGCGGTCATGGTCAGTGGCACATGCCAACTTTGTCAAGGCATTGCGCACAGTAGCCATGCCAAGCCACCTGTTTTTTACCTTGTTTGTACCTGCAAGGTCATGCCTAGTATATCGGCACTGCGATTGGACACCCTGACCGTGGCTCACTCGTGTTATGATCAATAGAAGTAAAAGTCACTTGGATACATTTGTGGTCATGGTCGGTGACACATGCCAACTTTGTCAAGGCATTGTGCACAATAGCCACACCGAGCCACCAGTATTCTACCTCGTTTGCACCTGCAAGATCATGCCTAGTACATCTGCATTGTGATTGGACACTCTGACCGTGGCTGACTCGTGTTATGAACAAAAGAAGTAAAAGTCACTTGGATACATTTGTGGTCATGGTCAGTGGCACATGCCAAATTTGTCAAGGCATTGCGCACAATAGCCACACCGATCCACAAGTATTATACCTTGTTTGTACGTGCAAGATCATGCCCAGTACATCTGCACTGTGATTGGACAATCTGACCGTGGCTGACTCGTGTTATGATTCATAGCCGTTTAAGATGCTTGGTAAACTTTTTGGTCATGGTCAGTGGCACATGCCAACTTTGTCAAGGCATTGCGCACAATAGCCACACCGAGCCAGCAGTATTCTACCTTGTTTGTACCTGTAAGGTCATGCCCCGTATATCTAAACTGTGATTGGACACTCTGACCGTGGCTGACTCGTGTTATGATTCATAGCCGTTTCAGGTACTTGGTAACCTTTGTGGTCATGGTCAGTGGCACATGCAAACTTTGTCAAGGCATTGCGCACAATAGCCGTGCCAAACCACCAGTTCTTAACTTTGTTCATACCTGCTAGTTCATGCATATGAGATGTGCACTCTGATTGGACACTCTGACGGTGGCTGACTCATGTTATGATCAATAGAAATAAAAGTCACTTGGATACATTTGTGGTCATGGTCAGTGGCACATGCCAACTTTCTCAAGGCATTGCGCACAGTAGCCACATCGAGCCACCACTTATCTACCTTGTTTATACCTGCAAGGTCATGCTAAGTATATCTGCACTGTGATTGGACACTGTGACCGTGGCTGACTCGTGTTATGATTCATAGCCGTTTAAGGTATTTGGTAAACATTGTGGTCATGGTCAGTGGCACATGCCACCTTTGTCAAGGCATTGCGCACAATAGCCGTGCCAAGCCACCGGTTTTTTACCTTGCTTATACCTGCAAGGTCATGCATATTAGATGTGCACTATGAGTGGACACTCTGACTGTGGCTGACTCGTGTTATGATCAATAGAAGTAAAAGTCACTTGGATACATTTGTGGTCATGGTCAGTGGCACATGCCAACTTTGTCAAGGCATTGTGCACAATAGTCGTGCCAAGCCACCGGGTTCTTACATTTGTTCATACCTGCAAGGTCATGCATATTACATGTTCACTGTGACTGGACACTCTGGCTGTGGCTGACTCGTGTTATGATTTATAGCTGTTTAAGGTACTTGGTAAACTTTGTGGTCATGGTCAGTGGCACATGCCAACTTCGTGAAGGCATTGCGCACAATAGCCGTGCAAAGCCACCGTATTTTCTACCTTGTTTATACCTGCACGGTCATGCGTAGTACATCTGAACTGTGATTGGGCACTCTCACCGTGGCTGACTTGTGTTATGATTCATAGCCGTTTAAGGTACTTGGTAAACTTTGTGGTCATGGTCAGTGACACATGCCAACTTTGTCATGGCATTGCACACAATAGCCACACTGAGCCACCAGTATTCTATCGTGTTTATAGCAGCAAGGTCATGTCCAGTACATCTGAACTGTGATTGGGCACTCTGACTGTGGCTTACTGTTAATGATGTTTTGTTCATCCACCGGAGTATGGGGGGGGGGGGGGAAGGAGCTGGGCCCGGGTTCAAGAGGAGGATGGGGAGGTCGACGAATCATCCGATGACCGCTCGATCAAGGAAAGAAATTGCGAGAACGGCAGTTCAATTCCGGGAAGCGACGGGGCGTGAAGGAAGATATTGCGGCAGACGCCGTGACCCGACCAGACCTGCCAAGAGGAAGGGAAGGCGGCGCGAGGCTGGCTTGATGGTAGCGGAACCGCATCCGAACCTCAAACGGAGGAGCGGTACTCGAGGCACCTTATCTAAAGGCGTTTTGATGTGCGAGCCGCGAAAGGGGCTAGCCAGCGGGATGGGGTCTTGGGAAGCGGTGCGAGGAGAAGATAAGAAGAGGAGGACGAGAAGAGGACCGATTGCTGACCAAAACCGACTGCTAATGCAATACCATTGATCCTGAGCTACAAAGATGCTGAAGCTGACGGTGGAACACTGACATTGGACGCTTCTGCTCCCGACTCGCGAGACAGCGTTCACCATTGGTGAGCAACGTTGCTGACCTCTCGCTTGACCCGGGTGTGGGAGGCTGGCCCTGCAGCCGTTGGCCTGACTGAGAGATTGCTGCCCCTCGGTCGAAACCAGACCGTCGAGCGAGACCCGCGTCCCGTCTCGCGACAGGTTAGAGAAGGGAAGCTAGACCGGATCAGGAGTGTAGGAGAAGTGTGTGTGTGTGAGAGGGTGTGCAGCCATCCCCAGATAGGAAGGCCGCTTCGTGAAGAGCACATCACGGAGCCATCATGGCCTGGTCCTGAGTTCCCACAGGAGCACCAGCCACCCAGCTCCAGGTGCGGTCCCGAGACTCTCCAGTGTCCTTCTACGCCATTTGCAGCTGCTGCAATGTGCCCCGTCGGCTTGGCGCACGCACGGTTCTGGGAGTGATGCAATGGTCGCATCATCGTGTCGGTGGAGCCGTGGAGCATTTATTGCAACCGTGGCTGCAGAGACTTCCCCACGACGACGAGCCCACCGCGTGGAGAGCTAGCAGGAGGTCGCGCGTGACGTCGGGTGGCGTGCTGCAGAGGCGGCTGAAGAGCGGGCCAAGGTGTATTGCCTCAGCCCGCTCTTCAACGGGCCGTTAGGAGGAATTCTCTCAACGAGTGTCATGTTGTCCGATGCATGATTGACCGCCGGTGATTAATTAAAGTGAGCGAAACTAACAGTTAGAATAACCACATTGATTGTCCTGAGATTAGTCGAAATCCCGGCCAGAGAAGTACGGGTCATTAGGAGAAGGAATGTGTGTGTGATATATTCCCGGCACTAATTCGGTGGATGATTCGTTGCGTGATCAAGAAATGTTAACTGGTCGATGGAACGTGCTTTGATCAAACTAGAGCAAAAAGTGTGATACAGGACAGGGCAGAGTTGGAAAAGGAAAGTAAGCGAAGCCGCGGGGATAGCGCAGAACGAACGACACCTAAGGAGCTAATCCTCGCATACTGTCTCTCCCGATTCCGGCCGAAGGCGAAAAGGGGTATAATATTGTTAATGGTACGGTGAGTATGGACTCACTTATTTTCTGTGACGAGTGTGAAATGTACCTGCAGATCTGTCTATAATCCAAAACGCGGTTCTCTAAGGAGGGAGCTGTCGAATCTTCCACCGGATGGAAGACACCGCAGGCCATCCGTCACCGCAACCCCAACAATTCCCTGGTCACGGTGGTGTGGCCCTGCCAACCTACGAGGCGTGAGGATAGAGTGACCGTGCTGGTGAATCATTTAGCTGTACCATTGGCAACGCACGGATGAGCCCCAACGCACTCCACGTCTCCGAAAAAGAAATGATGAGGCGAACCGCCACCACGCGTCATTACGAGATAAGCCCAGAAGATCCTCCAGGGCTGGACCCTAGATTTGAGTGGGATCAGGTGGATGATTAGTCCCCATAGTTGTACAACAAAGGAGATGAGACGGACCCCGACGAAGAAGAAAAATTTCACCTGCGACGGCTTGAGGAACTCCGTGAATGGAAGGCTATCCTACAGGCACGGTTGGCCAATCCCTTCCAGGAGGACCCAGAGGAAGACAACACACGCCACCCAGACGGGCAACGCAACTCCATGCAAGTGGACGACTATGTATCAGACGAAGAGCAGGAGCTTGAGGCGGATGAAGGGCCCGTCTTGCTCCATAAAGTCACGACGCCAGATGGAAGGACCGTTTAGAAGGCAGTGGACATGACGCCAACGCATGACGCACCGCGGCGCCTCGAGGTCTCTACCCCAAGGGCGTCCTCACCTGCACCTTCTGTCACCCATGACGGGGATTGTGCAGACTTGGACGATGCCCAGGAGGACCAAGCAGGGGAAGAAGAAGTATTGTTGGATCACCCTTCGGTGCAGGCTTTACACGCCGTGCATCAACTCGTCACCTTCTTTCCTCCGGCATTCCCATCTCGTCCAATAATTCACCCTCGTCGACCAGCCTCCGACAGCGGTGTGTCTCCACCACAAATAGAGAGGAACTTGGAGGCGGTGGGAAAACGGCAAAGGGAAACCCGACGGGAAGGCCCATCTATCGTGACTTCACGTCGCACAGATGCTGGGCAACAACCCCAACACCAACAGCAAACAAGCAAGGCATCCTCCGTTTTGGGAGCGTCGTGCCGCCGAGAAGTCCCAGCTCAAGGAGGAATCAATGCTTCATCCACGGTCGGACCCACCAGACAAGTACAAGCCTTGGGGGACACGCACATCCTAACAGGGGCTCCGTCAACCAAATATATCGTACCACCTGTCCAGTCAAAGATGCAGTCATCTCATCATCAAGCAAGCAAGACGTTATCCACACCTGTGGCAGGAAGACTCTAGCAAAGACCCCGAATGACCTGTGGTTCAACCGGACCTGGGCAAGGATCAGTGGCTCATGGAGGCAAGCAGTACACCGTACGAGTACAAGCGAGTTCAGCAAGACAGCACATGGGAAGTTTTGGACAGGGAGGAACCGATGCAGGACGTGCTCGACCAAGGGGAGCAGTAGTCGCTTCATCAGCTGGTACTAGGGCAGTTGGCCTGGTGCAAGCACATCGATCCCACGTGGGGGCCCCGCCACGGGCGCAGGTGCTAATGGTGCCTCGACAGGAACTGACTTCGAACCCAGCAACGAAGGCTTCTTACACTCTCCCAAAGCTCGACGTCTTCAAGGGTGAACCAGAGGAGGACCCGGCCATGTGGCTGTTCAAGTTGGGTACTTGTCTCGATTATGGGTTGCTTTCTTCTGACTACATTGTCCCTGCAATGTACCTAGCGCTACAAGGGAAAGCCTTGGAGTGGTTCACTGCACAGCATAAGGAACGTCCTTTTGCTGACTTTGATGATTTGGTGAACAGGATGACCAAGCGTTTCGACCTCATGAGCCTCGAAGAAGCAGAGCTCCAGATTAGTACCATCCACATGAAGGCTGGAGAAAACATCAAGTAACACAACGACAAGTTTAGCAAGATCTCGGTGCGATGTGTCGATATACCCTTTCGCATGATTAAGGAGTATTACCGGGATTCTATTGTCCCGGCGATCGCTAACACATTTGGATTTATGACATTTCAGCACACAGGACGCACTGAAGGAGGAAGTGGAACATCAGTAAAGGGAAATCAAACGACAAGCGGCTCGATAACAGTTTGGTTCAAAGGAACATGTGGCACCCACTATTCGCATGCCTGCAGGAGCTTGAACACCCAACCCGATGAACCCCCATAACTACCCACCTGGGAGTTGCTATGGATGTGTAGAATTCACCCATCGGCACCGAGAATGTCCGAATCCCGCTCCAATGCCAGGCGTGCCACCCAGAGGAGGACAATACCAAGGACGTGGACCGGTTGGACCAAGACCTGCCGCTGCACGGCAAGCTGTTGGTCCCAACATCACCGCCCGTCCCTCTGGTCCGGTGGGCAATGGGCCGGCACAATGGAAGGCGTATGCGCAGCAGAGGGAGATGGGAGAGACACCAGCTGCTACTCAGACAACTACCTCAGATACGCCAGCACGGAATGTGAAGCTCGGTTTTCCCCGCTCCAAAAAACAGACCTCGGAGACTCCCCCGACGGCTGCAGAACGAGAACTGGTCATGGTGGCTCACGTACAAGGTGTGGAAGGATTGTCGATTACGGCGATGTATGAGCGCATGCGCCAATACAAGGAGCAACAAGAACGGGCTGAAGCAGACCTGCAAACATGTGTCGAAGCGCGCTCGACTCGGTTACCAGGTCAGATTTCGGTGATGCCCCCAAAGCCCCCACCTGAACCGCGCACGCGCCCTCCAAGGGGTCCCAAGCCTCCACGTCGCCAGAGGGTGACCTTTGCGCCTTCAGCATGCGACGAGCCCACGGCAAGTGTCCTGACATCCTTCCACCGTCCCTTCTAGGAGATATCCTTGGGAGAGTATCTACAGTAGAATCCCACCTCGTAGCGGTTTTGCAGGAGTACGCCAAAAAGCTTCGACCAGCCGGAATTCGCCTTAGCTGCACTCGGGCCCCACATGACTGACTCAGCCGGGTAGCCAAAAGAGCTGAACCTGACACATGGGGGTGGCGGCCCATGCCCCTTGCACCACCACAAACGCAAGCTCCCCACCATTAAGTGGCTCGCTGTTAGGTGTGGATATGTGGCAAAAAGTTTGTAGCAATCATTGCGCTTGGCGCCACCCATACCACGGTGACACTTCAAGTCCTACAAGCAATCGGCAGGCAGCACAAGATTCAACCAACAACTAAGATGGTCACGAATGCAT
This sequence comes from Penium margaritaceum, assembly GCA_023375785.1. Classification (NCBI taxonomy): domain Eukaryota; kingdom Viridiplantae; phylum Streptophyta; class Zygnematophyceae; order Desmidiales; family Peniaceae; genus Penium; species Penium margaritaceum. The sequence goes on along the minus strand of SZWC01017947.1, from coordinate 21,046 downwards.
CCGATGACATGGACGCACGACACGGTGTTGTACGTGGATGACCTTCCCCTGTAGGTGGGCCTCATCCACAAAGTTGTGCGGGTGCAGGTCACGGTGGCCCGCACCTACGATGTCCTGCTAGGAAAAGATTATCTCATCCCCTGACAAGCAGGCCTGTTCTATGTGGACGGAGGCATGCAGTTGACATCATCAGGGTATACTACCTGTACAGCTCTGATTGTGGGCCGAAGGACGTCAATGCCTACGAAGCTCGGTCACCCCTTCTCCTTGGAAGAAGCCCGTGCTGAAGACAACACAGCCAGGAATTATATCCTGGCATTCCCCAAGCATGATACCCCTCCCGTGATTGCGCCACAAGCCGAGGAAGAAGAGATGATGGATTGCACACCCACACCCCAGCAGCCATGCCCTGAACGAGCACAAGCTACTCCGACGGATGATCGACCGTAGCTCCCCATGGGACCGATACCCAAACCGTCAGCTAAATCCCCCACATGGCTGTTCCTTTCCAAAACAGAACGCCACCTTGTTGACCTCAGCCGGGCCTCGATCACCTCACCTCATCCAGGGCCTCTTCAGGTGTCAAGCCGCCCACTCGTACTGGTGACCGCGCAGCCAACAAGCCCAAACGACCTTGCCGAGGAGGCAAAGCGTAAAGGGAAAATACTGGTGTGTGACAACGACACTGCCATCTGTGAAGATGTCAGTTCAGAAGACTCAGATGAAGAACCCATGTGTGACGTCGGCTGGCTGCGCCTCGATGATGAGCCACCTCCACGTTTACCAAAGGCCCTCACTATCTCCCCATGTGGCTCCCGCAATTTCAACTTGCAGGTATATGATTATTGGGATCCAGACCCTGATCTCGGAGCCGGTCTGGTGAGGGATGAAGAACTGCCACCAACCACAGTCCTACATTCCCAACGATGGGACCACATGACCCATGAGCACCTAACAGAGGAGCAGAGGTAGGAAGTCAAGGAGCTTCTCATCTACCATGAAGAAATATGTGCAAACAAGTCAACGGAGATCAGAGCAGTCGACACGGTCCATGTCATTAACACGGGAGACGCACCTGCACATAAGCAGAAGGCTCGACGCCTCCTCTAGGACCAGAAGGATATCATCAATGAGGGCCTACGTGAGCTCAAGGAACAAGGTGTGATTGTCGAAGTGAAAAGTCCATGGCGCTCCATTCTATTGATTATGGGGAAATCGGACAGCACAAAACGGTTATGTGTTGATTTCCGTGACCTTAACAAGGTCACCATTGAAGATGCTTATCCGATGCCACTCATCGTTGACATCCAAGAACGATAGCGTAGAAATAGTTGGTTTGCCAAGCTTGGCGTCAAATCTGCCTTTCACACTATTCCTATGGATCAAAACTATATGCTGAAGACATCCTTCATCACCCCGGACAGGCTATATGCCTTCACCCGTATGCCCTTCAGATTGTGCAATTCCGGTGCTACGTTTCAATGCGTAATGGACCAAGTGCTACGTAATGTTCCCAACACATGTTGTTACGTGGACGACTTCATGGTCGCTGCGTTTAGCTTCCAAGAGCTGATGGCTTGGCTTGATGCCGTGTTTTTGGTCCTACGCTCCGCAAACCTTCGTTTGAAAGCCGCCAAGTGTGTCATTGGGGAGGTCAGCATGGAGTTCCTAGGATTTATCATCAGTGGAGAAGAAATATATACAGACCCAGCTAAGATTCCAGCCGTTCGTGAGTGGAAGCGCCCCATTACAGCATCCCAAGTCAAGATCTTCCTGGGGTTTGTCAGCTTCTAGCGCAAGTTCGTTCGTGATCATGCTACAATTGTTCCTCCTTTGTAGTGCCTCACTCACCAAGATGAACCCTTTGAGTGGACGGAGGCCTGCCAGCTCGCATGGGTCAAGATTTAGCATCGCCTTATCACGGCGCCGATGCTGGAATTCCCGAACTTCAATCTGCCGTTCGTCCTCATAACAGACTTCTCACAGGAAGGTATTGGGGCTATCCTGTCTCAACGCGGAGACGACGGCATGATGAGGGTGGTCTGCTACAGCAGCTGCGCGCTCAACGACGCAAAAGCTAAGTATCCTCCTATGAAAGGAGAATATCTGGCGGTCTTACGGGCTATCCAGTTCTACAGATGTTACGTCAAGAATGGGAAACCCTTCACCATCCTCATAGATCATCAGGCCCTCCAATGGCTGCTTACGACACAAAACCACGAGGGAATTACTAGCAAATGGGTCCTACTTCTACAAGGACACAACCTCACGATCAAATATCAACCTGCATTCGCGAACCGCAATGTAGATGCTCTTAGCCGATTACCACGTGAAGGGTGGAAGGACCCCAACTCCCACAAAATACCATCATATGGAGGTGGACCACCTCTGCACGAGCCCCCTCCTGGTGGAACTGTTCTGATTCAAGGCCAGGCGCGCGACCTCACCGCTGAGGAGTACCGCTGGGCATACCCTCTTGAGGGCTTCCCTCAATACGACGTGAACGTAGGCCACATCAATGTGCAATGAAGAATCGACCTCTTCATGAATGTGCCAGGATGGACGCACAAGGAATACGGGGATTGGCTTCACCGTATGCAACACGACCCTGCCCCAACACCCACGGCGCACACTCCGCCAGTTGTGACGCCGACGCCACCAAGTGCGGTCTTTTCATCAGCGGCGGACGCCATCCGGTAATGTTTCGACCAAACCCACCTCGTGCTGCCTTGGATGGAAGTCCTTACTCATCTGCTGGGGCAAATTACAAAACGTGAGATTTTCTTCGCGGAGATTAACGCCGCGCTGACACCATCCGGGTGGAGAGTGAACTATGGGCTCGAATTGCCGGGTCAGCGTAGGATGAGGGATCATGTCGATGAAACTCGGCGGACCATTCACGATATTCTTGGGTCCTTGCATGGCGACCCATGACCATGTGCCGCCAACCGTTTCCGGAATACACCTGTACAATGATCTCATGCAGTGTCTGGATCGCCGGGGTGAATTTCGTCGCAATTGTGGATACGGGGGCAACGCATACCACAGTTTCCTACGCGACATTCGGTGGCTTAATTGGTCGAACCTCATCCGAGCCGTCGACATCTGTTTCGGCACCGCAGGAGGGGAGATCACCCAATATGAGGGCCAGATTGATTTACTTCTCCTTCAGGTCGGAAATATTCACCGAAGCTTGCCGGTCCAAGTGTGTGAAATGTCCACGTACGATGTCCTCCTCGCGAACGACTGGTTGACGGCATGCGACGTGATAACTTTGCTCGGGGGAAAATGCATGACGTTGCACGACGATGACGGGGCGCCATCATACGTCTCGCCTCAATTTGAAGCAACGGAAGTGCCACATCAGCAAGACGCTCGATTGCTGACGGGACAGGCATCCCCCACCAGCCGCTCAGTGCATGCGGGCGATCGATCCACCGGAGCACGCTTTACGAGAATCATTGCTGATGCACCGGCATCGTCCACGGAAAGCAGTGACTCTCCGGAGGATCATGCACCCTATCCGACGGAGGTGCATGCCCGCATCACACGGTGCATGCAAACGACAATAGGAGCTTCACAAGACATTGTCTTCTTAGGAGAACGCGTCTCCACGCGATCACGGGGGATTCAAGGTGAGCGTCCAACACATCAACGTGACCTGGAACCTGACATGGCCCTCGCCCCTCCACAACCACGGCGGCGTGCCCATCCCGCCCGGCGATCCCGAATCGCTTGGGCGCCCTCTCGCGATCAGGACGGCGGTCCTCGAATTCTCGTTCACAAAGTTCACACCATTTACGTAACCGCCAGTCAACGACAGAGACAACCACAGTTCTGGACACTCTGGAACACACTTATCGCACAACCACTACTAGAGAACAGCAACAGACCGACACCACCAGCCCCACGCCAGATATGGCCCACACCAACTGGGCCCGGTACGAGTATGAACTCGCTGAACGCACAGTGAACGCGGCTGTAGCTTCTGAGTTTGAGGCCCGCACGCTCGTAGCGTTTCTCATTATGGCGGAAGCAGAAGACCTTCTCCACACCTTGCGTATGGATGACCCCTGCCCGGCACCCCCACCCCCACCGGAAATACCTCATCCTCGTAGCAACGAGGCACTGTGGCAAGCATTCGTGCTTCACATCACCCAGAATCGAGCATGGACAGTCAGAGTGGAGAGACTCTGGGAGCAGCATGGGACGTGGGTGAGGACGTACGCGGACCATGTACGCAGCTCTGCTGCCAACCTGGTTCAAGTGAGGAACGCCCTCGGTGCGTGCAAGTCCGCCCGCATTCAGAGACAACAGCGCATTTATGTCCAAGAAACTCGAGCAGTGGCAGTCCAAGCGAGACTCCAAGAGGTGCGGCACGTGCAAGATGATTGGAACGAGGCTGCAGACAGAGGTGACGAGCCACCCGTAGCGGAAGGGCAGTGTCTTATTGACCAAAGAGCAGAGTTGGGCCGAACCCTCCGGGCAACACGTACAGAGATGGCTCGTTTGACNCACCGGAAATACCTGATCCTCGTAGCAACGAGGCACTGTGGCAAGCATTCGTGCTTCACATCACCCAGAATCGAGCATGGACAGTCAGAGTGGAGAGACTCTGGGAGCAGCATGGGACGTGGGTGAGGACGTACGCGGACCATGTACGCAGCTCTGCTGCCAACCTGGTTCAAGTGAGGAACGCCCTCGGTGCGTGCAAGTCCGCCCGCATTCAGAGACAACAGCGCATTTATGTCCAAGAAACTCGAGCAGTGGCAGTCCAAGCGAGACTCCAAGAGGTGCGGCACGTGCAAGATGATTGGAACGAGGCTGCAGACAGAGGTGACGAGCCACCCGTAGCGGAAGGGCAGTGTCTTATTGACCAAAGAGCAGAGTTGGGCCGAACCCTCCGGGCAACACGTACAGAGATGGCTCGTTTGACTCCAGGGCTGCAGCAACTCGAGGTGCAGTCACCAGATCTGAAACAGCTACAAACCAAATGTGAGGAGGAGTGGGCAGCCGATCGTGCGAGACTGTAGGATATGTCACTGCAGCGGACAAGGGTCCTGGCCCTCCGTGAGGATGTCTCCCAGCAATACCGTACCATCTGCACACTGGTTGATCAGGCCAAACAACTCATCAATGAGCACGTGCAGTACCTACAATAGCAATTGATCCGTGATGTGGCCCGCGTGTTCATCACCAGTGCCGTGCACAGGCTGGAGGACGAGTGGGATGAGTACCTTGAAGAATTGCGGCACCTCTATCCGTTGGACGTTTCCACTGCTACCGGACTGGCAGCCTTCTGCTATTTCCTACACTGGACCATGATCCCCACCCACCCAGAACGAACCCAGCCCAACCTTCTTCCATTCCTGGCATGGAGTTTTCATCTGTACCATCACGACTTCCTTTGTTTTCTTTACCTCCTCGACCTCTCTCTTCACCGTGGAGCGCGAGCTTTTCGCTGCTTTCTCAACTAGGCGGTATAGTATCGCCAGCAAGGTCCTCTTCCTGTAAAACTGAACCCCTTTGCTCACCGTGGGATCATGCTGCGGACTTCATACTCCCATGTGGAGGGAGATCGGCAGGATCATGCAGGCCTCGCAGTTATCTTCCCGGTACAAACTGTCGACCCTCCTGACACGATGGCACTGAGGATCCTCATGCGCTGGCTTCACCGTCAGCGGCTTGGCCCTTCGTCCTCGGCATCTAATCCAAGCACCAGTGGTGAAGAATTGCCCTGCGACCGTGAAGAGCATTCCTCAGCTGACCGTCCACCATCGACTGCCGTCCCGCCCTCGGTGTCCGCCCTTCCTCCCTTGACATCCACTCGGATGGGGATCATCGCGGGTCCGCTGCACCCTCGACCCGCGCCGCCCGTGGCTGCAGCCACCACATCTCCAACGACTTCGTCACCTCCCGTGGATCAGCTGCCGACTTCTCTTGCTTCCCCTCCACCCTCCTCTCCTCCTCTCTGAAGCAGGACTTAAAACGTGCTTCCAGTCTTCAGTCCTCTCCCCCGCCCGCTCTCTCCTCCTGTCGGAAACAAAGAAGAGAAACCAGCGTGAAGATTGGAGCACATCGGAGCAACCACAATAAAAGAACAGCACAAATCTCAACGGACACGCACAACCGAGATCCGTGCACCAACACTATCATGTCCTAAAGTCCTGGAGAAATCCGACAAGCTACGCTCTGGCAAAACCATCGCAACACGTCTCTTAAAGAAAACGAACTAGCGCTTCCACCTCGCAAGGGTCCTAGCAAAGCCCAAGTAACACTACTTTAAGGTAGCTTAGATCAATGTACTCTTGCTTCCACTATTCCATCAATCAATCATTTCTCTTCGTCACTCTTGCAGCTGTCATCGCTTCTATCCTCGGCCAGCTGACTGTCTCGCATCGCTCACCTCTATAACTTGTTACTGCCAACCTGCTCAACTCATAACTTGTGCCAATCAGCGCCACGAGCCTTCCCCGTCTCGCACTCTTCCCTCCTCAAAATCCCGACATGGTATCAGAGCACTGGGTTTCCAGCCCTGGTTGACAGGCCACCATGATTCCAGTGATCTTCTTCACAATCGCAACAGTGCTTGTTCGCCTCCTTCCACCTCGCGCCGCGCCAGCCAATGACAATACGGACGGTGACACCGCACTTGAACCCTCCATTATCGATGTCACACAAGTCTCCGTTCAATATGGAGAACCTCCTCCGCTGGCTCTTCTTGCAACATCTGACTCCCTCTACATCGAACAAGTTCTCGACTCAGGGTGTGCTATTCATGCTCTCAAAGTTGCTGACGTCACCACACCATTGGCAACACCAGTAACCATCACCAGTGCCACCAAAGGAATGACATCTCTCTGCCGCTAATCCGCTACTCTCACATCTCCGGCAGCAGCAAGTGGACAGATCCGGGATTGCCATACCCCCGAATTACGACACAATCTCCTTTCTGTTCATCAACTCCAAAAGGAAGGTGTAAACATCTTCTTCCCCGCCTATGGTTCGGAAGCCCAACTAACGACAGCTGATAACAAACCGCTGGCAACCTTCAAGGTTCACAACAACCTCTATCAACTGCAAATGCCTCGTACAGCAGCAATCTTTGCGGTTGAAGTGGACACTCAACCCTCCACCTGTGACTGCCGCAGCCTCTCACATCCTCCACTCCTGCATCATCAACGCCTTGGTTATCAAAATTTCAATGCGCTTCTTTGTCTTTAGGCCAAACATATGGTAAAAGGCCTGCCACTGCTCTCCCCACTAACTCGCCTTGCATGACCATCCTGCACTGCTTGCAGTCTTGGGAAATTAAAAGCATCCCCTCACCCTCCTTGAGCCGCTCGACCAGCAAGACCTCTCGACATCCTCCACATGGATCTTGTGGGACCAATTCATCCCACCTCCCTTCAAGGCTATGAGTACTTCCTCACCATTGTGGACGACCATTCTCGCTTCGGCGCCACAATCCCTCTCACGTCTAAAGCCGATGCCAAGCCTGCCTTCGTCAAGTGGTCAAAGTATCAGATGAGTCGCCTCAACCGGTCCATTGGTAAAATCTGGACAGACAGAGGTGGTGAATTCCTATCTCACGAGCTCCGTGAATTCATGGTAGAACGCGGCATTGGGCATGAGATGAGTGTCCCATAAGCACCCGATCAGAACGAAGTGGCAGAAAGACGTAATTTTGTGCAATGACTTGACAAAGTTGGAATGTGCCACTGACCACGACCACATAGTCTACCAAGTGACCTTAACTTCTACGAATCGTAACACAAGTCAACCATGGTCAAAGTGCCCAATCACAGTGCACATCTAATATGCATGACCTTACAGGTATACACAATGTAAAAAACTGGTGGCTTGGCACAGCTATTGTGCGCAATTCCTTGACAAAGTTGGCATGTGCCACTGACCATGACCACAACGTTTACCAAGTGAGTTTAACTTTTACGAATTGTAACACGAGTCAGCCACGTTCAGAGTGCCCAAGCATAGTGCACATCTAATATGCATGACCTTGCAGGTATAAAGAAGGTAAAAAACTGGTGGCTTGGCACGGCCATTGTGCGCAATGTCTTGACAAAGTTGGCATGTGCCACTGACCATGACCACACAGTTTACCAAGTACCTTAAACGGCTACGAATCATAACACGCGTCACCCACGGTCAGAGTGTCCAATCACTGTGCAGATGTACTAGGCATGATCTTGAAGGTGCAAACAAGGTAGAATACTGGTGGCTCGGTATAGCTATTATTTGGAATGCCTTTACAAAGTTGGCATGTGCAACTGACCATGACCACAAAGTCTACCAAGTGACTTTATCTTCTACAAATCGTAACACGAGTCAGCTACAGTCAGAGTGCCCAATCACAGTTCAGATGTACTAGGCATGACCTTGTAGGAATTAACAAGATAAAGAACCAGTGGCTTGGCACGACTATTGTGCACAATGCCTTGACAAAGTTGGCATGTGCCCATGACCATGACCACAAAGTTTACCAAGTACCTGAAACGGCTATGACTCATAACACGAGTCAGCCACGGTCAGAGTGTCCAATCACAGTGCAGATGTACTAGGCATGATCTTGCAGGTACAAACAAGGTAGAATACTGGTGGCTCGGTGTTGGCTATTGTGCGCAATGCCTTGACAAAGTTGGCATGTGCCACTGACCATGACCACAAA
>SZWC01017947.1:0-11585 GCA_023375785.1 Penium margaritaceum | reverse complement strand
GGTGGCTTGGCACGGCTATTGTGCGCAATGCCTTGACAAAGTTGGCATGTGCCACTGACCATGACCACAAAGTTTACCAAGTGACTTTAACTTCTACGAATCGTAACACGAGTCAGCCACATTCAGAGTGCACAATCACAGTGCACATCTAATATGCATGACCGTGCAGGTCTAAAGAAGGTAAAAAACTGGTGGATTGGCACGGCTTTTGTGCGCAATACCTTGACAATGTTGGCATGTGCCACTGAGCATGACAACACTGTTTACCAAGTACCTTAAAAAGCTATGAATCATAACACGTGTCACCCACGGTCAGGGTGTCCAATCACAGTGCAGATGTACTAGGCATGATCTTGAAGGTACAAACAAGGTAGACTACTGGTGGCTCGGTGTGGCTATTGTGCGCAACGCCTTGACAAGATTGGCATGTGCCACTGACCATGATCACAAAGTTTACCATGTGACTTTAACTTCTACGAATCGTAACACGAGTCAGCCACAGTCAGAGTGCCCAATCTTAGTACACATCTAATATGCATGACCTTGCTGGTATAAACAAGGTAAAAAACTGGTGGCTTGGCACGGCTATTGTGCGCAATGCCTTGAGAGAGTTGGCATGTGCCACTGACCATGACCACAAAGTTTACCAAGTACATTAAACGGCTATGAATTATAACACGAGTCAGCCACGGTCAGAGTGTCCAATCACAGCGTAGATATACTGGGCATGACCTCACAGGTATAACCAAGGTAGAATACTGGTGGCTCGGTGTGGCTATTGTGCGCAATGCCTTGATAAATTGGCATGTGCCACTGACCATGACCGCAAAGTTTACCAAGTGACGTTTACGTCTATTGATCATAACACGAATCAGCCATGGTCAGAGTGTCCAATCACAGTGCAGATGTATTAGGCATGATCTTGCAGGTGCAAACAAGGTAAAACACCTGTGCCTTGGTGTGGCCACTGTGCGCAATGCCTTGACAAATTGGCCTGTGCCACTGACCATGACCACAAAGTCTACCATCTGACTTTAACTTCTACGAATCGTAACACAAGTCAGCCACAGTCAGAATGCCCAATCACAGTGCACATCCAATATGCATGACCTTACATGTATACACAAGGTAAAAACCCGGTGGCTTGGCACGGCTATTGTGCCCAATGCCTTGACAAAGTTGGCATGTGCCACTGACCATGACCACAAAGTTTACCAAGTGACTTTAACTTCTACGAATCGTACCACAAGTCAGCCACATTCATAGTGCCCAAGCACAGTGCACATCTAATATGCATGACCTTGCAGGTATAAATAAGGTAAAAAACCATTGGCTTGGCACGGCTATTGTGCGCAATGCCTTGACAAAGTTGGCATGTGCCACTGACCATGACCACACTGTTTACCAAGTACCCTAAACGGCTATGAATCATAACACGCGTCACCCACGGTCAGAGTGTCCAATCACAGTGTAGATGTACTAGGCATGATCTTGAAGGTGCAAAAAAGGTAGAATACAGGTGGCTCAGTGTGGCTACTGTGCGCAATGCCTTGACAAAGTTGGCATGTGCCACTGACCATGATCACAAAGTTTACCAAGTGACTTTCTACGAATCGTAACACGAGTCAGCCACGGTCAGAGTGCCCAATCATAGTACACATGTAATATGCAAGACCTTGCTGGTATAAACAAGGTAAAAACCCGGTGGCTTGGCATGACTATTGTGCGCAATGTCTTGAAAAAGTTGGCATGTGCCACTGACCATGACCACAAGGTTTACCACGTACATTAAACGGCTATGATTTATGACACGAGTCAGCCACGGTCAGAGTGTCCAATCACAGTACAGATATACTGGGGATGACCTTACAGGTATAAAAAAGGTAGAACACTGGTGGTTTGGTGTGGCTATTGTGTGCAATGCCTTGACAAATTGGCATGTGCCACTGACCATGACCACAAAGTTTACCATGTGACTTTCACTTATACGAATAGTAACACACGTCAGCCACAGTCAGAGTGCCCAATCACAGTGCACATGTAATATGCATGACCCTACAGGTATACACAAGGTAAAAAACCGGTGGCTTGGCATGGCTATTGTGCGCAATGCCTTGACAAAGTTGGTATGTGCCACTGACCATGACCACAAAGTCTACCAAGTGACTTTAACGTCTACGAATTGTAACACGAGCCAGCCACATTCAGAGTGCCCAATCACAGTGCAAATCTAATATGCATGACCTTGCAGGTATAAAGAAGGTAAAAAACCGGTGGCTTGGCACGGCTATTGTGCGCAATACCTTGACAAACTTGGCATGTGCCACTGACCATGACCACACTGTTTACCAAGTACCTTAAACGGCTATGAATCATAACACGCGTCACACACGGATAGAGTGTCGAATCACAGTGCAGATGTATTAAGCATAATCTTGAAGGTGCAAACAAGGTAGAATACTGGTGGATCGGTGTGGCTATTGTGGACAATGCCTTGACAAAGTTGGCATGTGCCACTGACCATGATCTCAAAGTTTACCAAGTGACTTTAACTTCTACGAATCGTAACACGAGCCAGCCACGGTCAGATTGCCCAATCATAGTACACATCCAATATGCATGACCTTGCTGGTATATACAAGGTAAAAAACTGGTGGCTTGGCACGGCTATTGTGCGCGATGCCTTGACAAAGCTGGCATGTGCCACTGACCATGACCACAAAGTTTACCACGTACATTAAACAGCTATGAATTATAACACGAGTCAGCCACGGTCAGAGTGTCCAATCACAGTGCAGATATACTGGGCATGACCTCACAGGTATAAACCAGGTAGAATACTGGTGGCTTGGAGTGGCTATTGTGCGCAATGCCTTGATAAATTGGCATGTGCCACTGACCATGACCACAAAGTTTACCAAGTGACGTTTACGTCTATTGATCATAACACGAGTCAGCCACGGTCAGAGTGTCCAATCACAGTGCAGATGTATTAGGCATGATCTTGCAGGTGCAAACAAGGTAAAACACCTGTGCCTTGGTGTGGCTACTCTTCGCAATGCCTTGACGAAGTTGGCATGTGACACTGACCAGGACCACAACGCTTACCAGGTGACTTTAACTTCTACGAATCCTAACACGCGTCAGCCATGGTCAGAGTGCCCAAGCACAGTGCACATCTAACACGCATAACCTTGCAGGTATAAACAAGGTAAAAAACCGGTGGCTTGGCACCGCTATTGTGCGCAATGCCTTGACAAAGTTGGCATGTGCCACTGACTATGACCACAAAGTTTACCAAGTGACTTAACTTCTACGAATTGTAACACGAGTCAGCCACATTCAGAGTGCCCAATCACAGTGCACATATTACATGCACGACCTTACAGGTATAAACAAGGTAAAAAACCGGTGCCTTGGCATGGCTATTGTGCGCAATGCGTTGACAGAGTTGGCATGTGCCACTGACCATGACCACAAAGTTTACCAAGTGACTTGAACATCCACGAATTGTAACACGAGTCAGCCACATTCAGAGTGCTAAATAACAGTGCACGTCTAATATGCATGACCTCGCCGGTATAAAGAAGGTAAAAAAACTGGTGGCTTCGCACGGCTATTGTGCGCAATGCCTTGACCAAGTTGGCATGTGCCACTGACCATGACCACACTGTTTACCAAGTACCTTAAATGGCTACGAATTATAACACGCGTCACCCACGGTCAGAGTGTCCAATCACAGTTCAGATGTACTAGGCATGCTCCTGAAGGTGCAAACAAGGTAGAATACTGGTGGCTCGGTGTGGCTATTGTGTGCAATGCCTCCACAAAGTTGGCATTTGCCACTGACCATGATCACAAAGTTTACCAACTGACATTAACTTCTACGAATGGTAAGACGAGTCAGCCACGGTCAGAGTACCCAATCATAGTACACATCTAATATGCATGACCTTGCTGGTATAAACAAGGTAAAAAACCGGTGGCTTGGCTTGGCTATTGTGCGCAATGCCTAGACAAAGTTGGCATGTGCCACTGACCATGACCACACATTTTACCAAGTACATTAAACGGCTATGAATTATAACACGAGTCAGCCACTGTCAGAGTGTCCAATCACAGTACAGATATACTGGGCATGACCTTATAGGTATAAAAAAGGTAGAATACTGGAGGCTCATTGTGGCTATTGTGCGCAACGCCTTGACAAATTGGCATGTGCCACTGACCATGACCACAAAGTTTACCAAGTAGCTTCAACTTCTATGAATCAAAACACAAGTCAGCCACGGTCAGAGTGCCCAATCACAGTGCACATCTAATATGCATGACCTTGCAGGTATACACAAGGTAAAAACCCGGTGGCTTGGGCTGGCTATTGTGCGCAATACCTTGACAAAATTGGCATGTGCCACTAACAATGATCACAAAGTTTACCAAGTGACTTTAACTTCTACAAATCGTAACACGAGTCAGCCATGGTCAGAGTGCCCAATCACAGTGCACATCTAATATGCATGACCTTGCAGGTATAAAGAAGTTTAAAAACCGGGCTTGGCACGGCTATTGTGCGCAATGCCTTGACAAAGTTGGCATGTGCCACTGACCATGACCACAAAGTTTACCAAGTACCTTAAACGGCTATGAATCATAAGACGAGTCAGCCACGGTCAGAGTGTCCAATCACAGTGCAGATATCCTGGGCATCATCTTGCACGTATAAGCTATAATACAAGTGGCTCGGTGTGGCTGTTTTGCACAATGCCTTGACAAAGTTGGCATGTGCCACTGAGCATGACCACAAATGTATCCAAGTGAGTTTTACTTTTATTGATAATAACACAAGTCAGCCACGGTCAGAGTGCCCAATCACAGTGCAGATGTACTAGGCAGGATCTTGCAGGTGCAAACAAGGTACAATACTGGTGGCTTGGTGTGGCTATTGTGCGTAATGCATTGACAAGGTTGGCATGTGCCACTGACCATGACCATGACCACAAGTGACTAACTTCTACGAATCATTACACGAGTCAGCCACGGTCAGAGTACCCAATCACAGTGCACATCTAATATGAATGATCTTGCAGGTATAAACAGGGTAAAAAACTGGTGTCTTAGCACGGCCATTGTGCGCAATGCCTTGACAAAGTTGGCATGTGCCACAGACCATGACCACAATGAATACCAAGTGACTTTAACTTCTACGAATTGTAACACGAGTCAGCCACAGTCCGAGTGCCCACTCACAGTTCACATGTACTAGGCATGACCTTCCAGGTATAAACAAGGTAAAATCCGGTGGCTTGGCAGAGCTATTTTGCACAATGCATTGACCAAGTTGGCATGTGCCACTGACCATGACCACAAAGTTTTCCAAGTACCTTAAACGGCTATGAATCATAACACGAGTCAGCCACGGGCAGAGTGTCCAATCACATTGCAGATGTATTGGGCATGACCTTACAGGTATAAACAAGGAAGAATACTGGTGGCTCAGTGTGGCTATTATGTGCAAGGCATTGACAAAGCTGGCATGTGCCTGTGACCATTACCACAAATGTATCCAAGTGACTTTTACTTCTATTGATCATAACACGAGTCAACCACTGTCAGAGTGTCCAATCACAGTGCAGATATAGTAGGCATGATCTTGCATGTGCAAACAAGGTAGAATATTGGTGGCTCGGTGTGGCTATTGTTCGCAATGCCTTGTTAAAGTTGGCATGTGCCACTGACCATGACCACAAAGTTTACCAAGTAACTGTAACTTCTGCGAATCGTAACACGAGTCAGCCACAGTCAGAGTGCCCAATCACAGTTCAGATGTACTAGGCATGACCTTGCAAGTACAAACAAGGTTAAAAACCGGTGGCTTTGCACGGCTACTGTGCGCAATGCCTTGACAAAGTTGGCATGTGCATCTGACCATGACCACAAAGTTTACCAAGTACCTTAAACGGCTATGAATCATAACACGAGTCAGCGACGGGCAGAGTGCAGGTATACTAGGCATGAACTTGCAGGTATGAACAAGGTAGAGTACTGGTGGCTTCGTGTGGCTATTGTGCGCAATGCCTTGACAAAGTTTGCATGTGCCACTGACCATGACCACAAATGTATCCAAGTGATTCTTACATCTATTGATCATAACACGAGTCAGCCACGGTCAGAGTTTCCAATCACAGTGCAGATGTGCGAGGCATGATGTTGAAGGTTCAAACAAGGTACAATCCTGGTGGCTCGGAATGGCTATTGTGCGCAATGCCTTGACAATGTTGGCATGTGCCACTGACCATGACCACAATGTTCACCAAGTGACGTTAACTTCTACGAATCGTTACATGAGTCAACCACGGTCTGCGTGCCCAATCACAGTGTACATCTAATATGCATGACCTTGCAGGTGTAAACAAGGTAAAAAAAACCTGTGGCTTGGCACGGCTATTGTGCGCAATGCCTTGACACAGTTGGCATGTGCCACTGACCATGACCACAAAGTTTACCAAGTCACTTTAACATCTACGAATCGTAACACAAGTCAGCCACAGTTAGAGTGCCCAACTAAAGTTTAGATGTGCTAGGCATGACCTTGCAGGTATAAGCAAGGTAAAAACCGGTGGCTTGGCCCGACTATTGTGCGCAATGCCTTCACAAAGTTGCTATGTGCCACTGATCATGTCCATAAAGTTTACCAAGTACTTTAAACGGCTATGACTCATAACACGAGTCAGCCACGCTCAGAGTGTCCAATGACATTGCAGATGTACTAGGCATGACCTTGCAGGTATAAACAAGGTAGAATACTGGTGGCTCAGTGTGGCTATTGTGCGCAATGTCCTGAAAAAGTTGGCATGTGCCACTGACCATGACCACAAATGTATCAAAGTGACTTCTACTTCTATTGATCATAACACGAGTCAGCCACGGTCAGAGTGTCCAATCACAGTGTCGATGTACTAGGAATGATCTTGCAGGTAAAAACAAGGTAGAATACTGGTGTCTTTGTGTGGCTATTGTGCGCAATAACTTGACAATGTTCGCATGTGCCACTGACCATGACCACAACGTTTACCCAGTGACTTTAACTTCTACGAGTCGTAACACAAGTCAGCCACAGTCAAAGTGCCCAATCACCATGCACATCTAATATGCATGACCTTGCAGGTATACAAAAGATAATATACCGGTGGCTTGGCACGGTTATTGTGCGCAATGCCTTGACAAAGTTGGCATGTACCACTGACCATGACCACATTGTTTACCAAATGACTTTAACTTCTATGAAACGTAACACGAGTCAGCCACATTCAGAGTGCCCAATCACATTGCACATCTAATATGCATGACCTTGCAGGTATAAACAAGGTCAAATACCGGTGGCTTGGCATGGCTATTGTACGCAATGCCTTGACAAAGCTGGCATGTGCCACTGACCATGACCACACTCTTTACCAAGTACCTTAAACGGCTATGAATCATAACACGCGTCACCGACGATCAGCGTGTCCAATCACAGTGCAGATGTACTAGGCATGATCTTGCAGGTGCAAACAAGGTAGAATACGGGTGGCTCGGTGTGGCTATTGTGCGCAATGTCTTGACAAAGTTGGCATGTGCCACTGACCATGATCACAAAGTTTACCAAGTGACTAGCTTCTACAAAGCGTAACACGAGTCAGCCACTGTCAGAGTACCCAATCATAGTGCACATCTGATATGCATGACCTTGCTGATATAAAAAGGAAAAAAAACCGGTGGCTTGGCACGGCTATTGTGCGCAATGCCTTGACAATGTCGGCACGTGCCATTTACCATGACCACAAAGTTTACCAAGTACGTTAAACGGCTATGAATTCTAACACGAGTCAGCCACGATCAGAGTGTCAAATCACAGTGCAGATATACTGGGCATGACCTTACAGGTTTAAACAAGCTACAAAACTGGTGGCTTGGCCCGGCTGTTGTGCGCAATTCCTTGACAAAGTTGGCATGTGCCACTGACCATGACCACAAATGTATCCAAGCGACGCTTATGTCTATTGATCATAACACGAGTCAGCCACGGTCAGAGTGTCCAATCACAGTGCAGATGTACTAGGCATGATCTTGTAGGTACAAACAAGGTAGAATACTGGTGGCTTGGTTCGGATATTGTGCGCAATGCCTTGACAAAGTTGGCATGTGCCACTGACCGTGACCACAAAGTTTACCAAGTGACTTTTACGAGGCGTAACACGAGTCAGCCACGGTCAGAGTGCCCAATCTCAGTGACATCTAATATGCATGACATTGCAGGTATGAACAAGGTAAAAAACGGGTGGCTTGGTACGGCCATTGTGCGCAATGCCTAGACAAAGTTGGCATGTGCCACAGATCGTGACCACAAAGTTTACCAAGTACAATAAACAGCTATGAATCATAACACGAGTCAGCCACGATCAGAGTGTCCAATCACAGTGCAGATAGTCTAGGCATGACCTTGCAGGTATAAACAAGGTAGAATACTGGTGGCTCGGTGTGGCTATTGTGCGCAATGCCTTGACAGAGTTGGCATGTGCCACTGACCATGACCACAACTGTATCCAAGTGACTTTTGCTTCTATTGATCATAACACGAGTCAGCCACAGTCAGAGTGTCCAATCACAGTGCAGATGTACTAGGCATGCTCTTGCAGGTACAAAAAAGGCAGAGTACTAGTGGCTCGGTGTGGCTATTATGTGCAATGCCTTGACAAAGTAGGCATGTACCACTGACCATGCCCACCAAGTTTACCAAATGACTTTCACTTCTACGAATCGTAACACGAGTCAGCCACGGTCTGAGTGCCCAATCACAGTGCACATCTAATATGCATGACCTTACGGGTATAAACAACATAAGAAAACCGGTGGCTTGGCATGACTATTGTGCGCAATGCTTTGACAACGTTGGCATGTGCCACTGACCATGACCACGGATTTTACCAGGTGACTTTAACTTCTACAAATCGTAACACACGTCAGCCACATTCAGAGTACCCAAGCACAATGCACATCTAATATGCATGACCTTGCTGTTATAAACAAGGTAAAAAACCGGTGGCTTGGCACGACTATAATGCACAATGCCTTGAAAAGGTTGGCATGTGCCACTGACAATGACCACAAAAGTTTACCAAGTACCTTAAACGGCTATGAATCATAACACGAGTCAGCCATGGTTCGAGTGTCCAATCACAGTGCAGATGTACTAAGCATGATCTTGCAGGTGCAAACAAGGTAGAATACTGGTGGTTCGGCGTCGCTATTGTGCGCAATGCCTTGACAAAGTTGGCATGTGCCACTGACCATGAGCACAAAGTTTACCAATTACCATGAACAGCTATGACCCATAACAAGAGTCAGCCACGGTCAGAGTGTACAATGACAGTGCAGATGTACTACACGTGATCTTGCATGTACAAACAAGGTAGAATACTGGTGGCTCGGTGAGGCTATTGTGCGCAATGCCCTGACAAAGTTGGCATGTTCCACTGACCATGATCACAAATGTATCGAAGTGACTTTTACTTCTATTGATCATAACACAAGTCAGCCACCTTCAGAGTGTCCAATCACAGTGCAGATGTACTAGGCATGATGTTGCAGATACAAACAAGGCAGAATACTGGTGTCTCAGTGTGGCTATTGTGCGCAATGACTTGACAAAGTTGGCATGTGCCACTGACCATGACCACAAAGTTTACCAAGTGACTAACGTCTACGAATTGTAACACGAGTCAGCCACGATCAGAGTGCCCAATCACAGTGCACATAAAATATGCATGACCTTGCAGGTATACAAAAGATTATATACCGGTGGCTTGACTCGGCTATTGTGCGCAATGCCTTGACAAAGTTGGCATGTGCCACTGACCATGACCACAACGTTAACCAAGTGACTTTAACTTTTACGAATCGTAGCCCGAGTCAGCCACATTCTGAATGCCCAATCACAGTGCACATCTAATATGCATGACCTGGCAGGTATAAACAAGGAAAAATACCGGTGGCTTGGCACGGCTATTGTGCGCAATGCCTTGACAATGTTCGTATGTGCCACTGACCATGACCACACTGTTTACCAAGTACCTTAAACGGCTATGAATCATAACACGCGTCACCCACGGTCAGAGTGTCCAATCACAGTGCAGATGTACTAGGCATGATCTTGCAGGTGCAAACAAGGTAGAATACGGGTGGCTCGGTGTGGCTATTTTGCGCAATGCCTTGACAAGGTTGGCATGTGCCACTGACCATGATCACAAAGTTTACCAAGTGACTTTGACTTCTACAAATCGTAACACAAGTCAGCCAGTGTCAGAGGGCCCAATCATAGTGCAAATCTAATATGCATGACCTTACTGATAGAAAAAGGTAAAAAACCGGTGGCTTGGCACGGCTATTGTGCGCAATGTCTTGACAAAGTTAGCACGTGCCACTGACCATGACCACAAAGTTTACCAAGTACATTAAACGGCTATGAATTATAACACGAGTCAGCCACGGTCAGAGTGTCCAAACACAGTGCAGATATACTGGGCATGACCATACAGGTTTAAGCAAGGTAGAATACTGGTGGCTCTGTGTGGCTATTGTGCGCAATTCCTTGACAATTTTGGCATATACTACTGACCATGACCAGAAATGTATCCAAGTGACGTTTACGACTTGAGAGAAGCGCGGCACACAAGATCCAAGGTAGATAGAGGGCAAGGAGAGAGCACGGGAGCAAAACGAGTGAAGCGCTATATGTGAGCAAAAAGATCACAAGTGAGGAAGCGAAGCAAGAGCTGGTAGGCAATGTGAGCGTAGGCAGGAGGCAAGCAGAGCGAAGACACGGCGGCAAAGCCGCGGAACGGAAAGGGAACAAGATGTGTAGAACTGTTCTGGTTTAGCTAGGAGTGAATGAACATCCTCCTTATAACGGACAAGACAAGACAAAAGGGAAAGCGACGGCTTTCTGTGCACTGGCCGCACGTGCTGGCG
Source organism: Penium margaritaceum (assembly GCA_023375785.1). Classification (NCBI taxonomy): domain Eukaryota; kingdom Viridiplantae; phylum Streptophyta; class Zygnematophyceae; order Desmidiales; family Peniaceae; genus Penium; species Penium margaritaceum. Next base: position 578 of record SZWC01017947.1, on the reverse strand, counting down.
GTCGGGCCGCTTATTAGGGGATTACTCGGTATCGTGCCATTGGTCGGTTCTCACTGTCAACGGTTCGTGTGTGATGAGACCGAGGTGGTTCATGCAGAGGCTTGAACCGTTATTGAGAGTGCTCGGTATATCCGAGAGCGGAAGAGCCAGAGACTCCTGGAGATGAACCCGTTAGATGTACTGCCTTGAGATAGACCATTCTGACACCCTCCTTGAATTTGTCAAGGTAGAAAGTCTCTCCAGTTTCCCAGTAAGTAGCACTAGACCGACCCTCCACAGTGGGTGATAAGGCCGTGCCACATGAGGGGTAAGTTGCGACTGTCATGCTTGGCCAGGAGAGAGTGTAGTGGAGGGTCAACAAGTGTGTGAAGCCCGCGTCTGTGTTCTGCGTTGAACAACGCAAGCTGAGCTTGAAAGTCATCAGGGCTGTCGTGGTCGTTGGGACTGCACTAGAGTGGTCTCTCCAGAAGAGATCTCACAATGGGAAAGTGGAAGAGGTAATAGGGTTTCAAGTTTTCGTAGAAGATCTGCTGCCATTTGTCGATGTTGGTCACTGTGACGTCACCCTAGTCGTCCTC
>SZWC01017946.1:41251-58585 GCA_023375785.1 Penium margaritaceum | reverse complement strand
ATAACTCTGGCAAACTCTGGCACATCTCTGGCACAACTCTGGCACATCTCTGGCACAAGCCTGGCACAACTTTGCAACAACTTCCCGAACACTCTGGCACAACTCTGGCACAACACTGGCACAACTCTGGCACAACACTGGCACAACTCTGGCACCATTCTGGCACAACTTTGGCACAACTCTGGTACACCTCTGGCACAACTCTGGTACACCTCAGGACCAACTCTGGCACAGCACTGGCATAACTCTGGCACAACTCTGGCAAAACTCTAGCACAACTCTGGCATAACTCTGGCAGAATTATGGCCAAAATCTGGCACAACTCTGGCACAACTCTGGCACAACTCTGGCACAATGCTGGCACAACTCTGGCACAACTCTGGCACAACTGTGGCACAACTCTTGCTTAACTCTTGCACAAATCTGGCATAAGTCTGGCAAAAATCTTGCACAACTCTGGCACAACTCTGGCACAACTCTGGCACAACTTTTGCATAACTCTTGCACACTCTGGCACAACTCTGGCCCAACTCTCGCACACCTCAGGCACAACTCTTGCACAACTCTGGCAAAACCCTGGAACAGCTATGGAGAAACTCTGGCACAACTCGGCACAACTCTGGCACAACTCTGGCACAACTCTGGCACAACTCTGGCACAACTCCGGCACAAATGTGGCACAACTCTGGCATAACTCTGCCACAACTCTGCCACAACTCTGGCACAACTCTGGCACAACTCTCGCACAACTCTGGCACAACTCTGGCACAACTCCGGCACAAATGTGGCACAACTCTGGCATAACTCTGCCACAACTCTGCCACAACTCTGGCACAACTCTGGCACAACTCTCGCACAACTCTGGCACAACTCTGGCACAACTCCGGCACAAATGTGGCACAACTCTGGCATAACTCTGCCACAACTCTGCCACAACTCTGGCACAACTCTGGCACAACTCTCGCACAACTCTGGCACAACTCTGGCACAACTCCGGCACAAATGTGGCACAACTCTGGCATAACTCTGCCACAACTCTGCCACAACTCTGGCACAACTCTGGCACAACTCTCGCACAACTCTGGCACAACTCTGGCACAACTCCGGCACAAATGTGGCACAACTCTGGCATAACTCTGCCACAACTCTGCCACAACTCTGGCACAACTCTGGCACAACTCTCGCACAACTCTGGCACAACTCTGGCACAACTCCGGCACAAATGTGGCACAACTCTGGCATAACTCTGCCACAACTCTGCCACAACTCTGGCACAACTCTGGCACAACTCTCGCACAACTCTGGCACAACTCTGGCACAACTCCGGCACAAATGTGGCACAACTCTGGCATAACTCTGCCACAACTCTGCCACAACTCTGGCACAACTCTGGCACAACTCTCGCACAACTCTGGCACAACTCTGGCACAACTCCGGCACAAATGTGGCACAACTCTGGCATAACTCTGCCACAACTCTGCCACAACTCTGGCACAACTCTGGCACAACTCTCGCACAACTCTGGCACAACTCTGGCACAACTCCGGCACAAATGTGGCACAACTCTGGCATAACTCTGCCACAACTCTGCCACAACTCTGGCACAACTCTGGCACAACTCTCGCACAACTCTGGCACAACTCTGGCACAACTCCGGCACAAATGTGGCACAACTCTGGCATAACTCTGCCACAACTCTGCCACAACTCTGGCACAACTCTGGCACAACTCTCGCACAACTCTGGCACAACTCTGGCACAACTCCGGCACAAATGTGGCACAACTCTGGCATAACTCTGCCACAACTCTGCCACAACTCTGGCACAACTCTGGCACAACTCTCGCACAACTCTGGCACAACTCTGGCACAACTCCGGCACAAATGTGGCACAACTCTGGCATAACTCTGCCACAACTCTGCCACAACTCTGGCACAACTCTGGCACAACTCTCGCACAACTCTGGCACAACTCTGGCACAACTCCGGCACAAATGTGGCACAACTCTGGCATAACTCTGCCACAACTCTGCCACAACTCTGGCACAACTCTGGCACAACTCTCGCACAACTCTGGCACAACTCTGGCACAACTCCGGCACAAATGTGGCACAACTCTGGCATAACTCTGCCACAACTCTGCCACAACTCTGGCACAACTCTGGCACAACTCTCGCACAACTCTGGCACAACTCTGGCACAACTCCGGCACAAATGTGGCACAACTCTGGCATAACTCTGCCACAACTCTGCCACAACTCTGGCACAACTCTGGCACAACTCTCGCACAACTCTGGCACAACTCTGGCACAACTCCGGCACAAATGTGGCACAACTCTGGCATAACTCTGCCACAACTCTGCCACAACTCTGGCACAACTCTGGCACAACTCTCGCACAACTCTGGCACAACTCTGGCACAACTCCGGCACAAATGTGGCACAACTCTGGCATAACTCTGCCACAACTCTGCCACAACTCTGGCACAACTCTGGCACAACTCTCGCACAACTCTGGCACAACTCTGGCACAACTCCGGCACAAATGTGGCACAACTCTGGCATAACTCTGCCACAACTCTGCCACAACTCTGGCACAACTCTGGCACAACTCTCGCACAACTCTGGCACAACTCTGGCACAACTCCGGCACAAATGTGGCACAACTCTGGCATAACTCTGCCACAACTCTGCCACAACTCTGGCACAACTCTGGCACAACTCTCGCACAACTCTGGCACAACTCTGGCACAACTCCGGCACAAATGTGGCACAACTCTGGCATAACTCTGCCACAACTCTGCCACAACTCTGGCACAACTCTGGCACAACTCTCGCACAACTCTGGCACAACTCTGGCACAACTCCGGCACAAATGTGGCACAACTCTGGCATAACTCTGCCACAACTCTGCCACAACTCTGGCACAACTCTGGCACAACTCTTGCACAACTCAGGCACAACTCTGGCACAACTCTAGCACAACTCTGGCACAAGTCTGCCACAACTCTGGCACAACTTTGGCACAACTCTGGCGCAACTCTGGCACAACTCTGGCACAACTCTGGCACAACTCTGGCCCAACTATCGCACACGTCTGGCACAACTCTGGCACAACTCTGGCACAACTCTGGCACAACTCTTGAACAACTCTGGCACAACTCTGGCACAACTACGGCACAACTCTGGCACAAATCTGGCCCGACTCTGCCACAACTTTGGCATAACTGTGGCCCAACTCTGGTACAGCACTGGCACAACTCTGGCACAACTCTGGCACAGCTCTGGCACAACTCTGCCACAACTCTGGCACAGCATTTGCACAACTCTTGCACAACTCTGGCACAACTCTGGCCAAACTCTCGCACACCTGGAGCACAACCCTGGCACAACTCTGGCACAACTCTGGAACAATTCTGGCACAACTATGGCACAACTCTGGCACGACCCTGGCAAAACTCTAGCAAAACTCTGGCACAAATCTGGCACAACTCTGGCACATCTCTGGCACAAATCTTGCACAACCCTGGCACAAATCTGGAATAACTCTGGCACAACTCTGGCACAACTATGGCCCAACTCTCGCACACCTTTGGCACAACTCTGGCACAACTCTGGCACAACTCTGGAAAACCTCTGGCACAACTCTGGCACAACTCTGGCACAACTCTGGAACAACTCTGGCACAACTCTGGAACAACTCTGGAAAAAGTCAGGCACAACTCTGGCACAACTCTGGCACGACCCTGGAAAAACTCTGGCACAGCTATGGCACAAATCTGGCACAACACTGGGACAACTCTCGCACAACTCTGGCACAACTTTGGCTCATCTCTGGAACAACTTTGGCACAACTCTGGCACAACTCTGGCACAACTCTGGAACAACTCCGGCACAACTCTGGCATAACTCCGGCACAACTCTGGCATAACTCCGGCACAACTCTGGCATAACTCCGGCACAACTCTGGCATAACTCCGGCACAACTCTGGCATAACTCCGGCACAACTCTGGCATAACTCCGGCACAACTCTGGCATAACTCCGGCACAACTCTGGCATAACTCCGGCACAACTCTGGCATAACTCCGGCACAACTCTGGCATAACTCCGGCACAACTCTGGCATAACTCCGGCACAACTCTGGCATAACTCCGGCACAACTCTGGCATAACTCCGGCACAACTCTGGCATAACTCCGGCACAACTCTGGCATAACTCCGGCACAACTCTGGCATAACTCCGGCACAACTCTGGCATAACTCCGGCACAACTCTGGCATAACTCCGGCACAACTCTGGCATAACTCCGGCACAACTCTGGCATAACTCCGGCACAACTCTGGCATAACTCCGGCACAACTCTGGCATAACTCCGGCACAACTCTGGCATAACTCCGGCACAACTCTGGCATAACTCCGGCACAACTCTGGCATAACTCCGGCACAACTCTGGCATAACTCCGGCACAACTCTGGCATAACTCCGGCACAACTCTGGCATAACTCCGGCACAACTCTGGCATAACTCCGGCACAACTCTGGCATAACTCCGGCACAACTCTGGCATAACTCCGGCACAACTCTGGCATAACTCCGGCACAACTCTGGCATAACTCCGGCACAACTCTGGCATAACTCCGGCACAACTCTGGCATAACTCCGGCACAACTCTGGCATAACTCCGGCACAACTCTGGCATAACTCCGGCACAACTCTGGCATAACTCCGGCACAACTCTGGCATAACTCCGGCACAACTCTGGCATAACTCCGGCACAACTCTGGCATAACTCCGGCACAACTCTGGCATAACTCCGGCACAACTCTGGCATAACTCCGGCACAACTCTGGCATAACTCCGGCACAACTCTGGCATAACTCCGGCACAACTCTGGCATAACTCCGGCACAACTCTGGCATAACTCCGGCACAACTCTGGCATAACTCCGGCACAACTCTGGCATAACTCCGGCACAACTCTGGCATAACTCCGGCACAACTCTGGCATAACTCCGGCACAACTCTGGCATAACTCCGGCACAACTCTGGCATAACTCCGGCACAACTCTGGCATAACTCCGGCACAACTCTGGCATAACTCCGGCACAACTCTGGCATAACTCCGGCACAACTCTGGCATAACTCCGGCACAACTCTGGCATAACTCCGGCACAACTCTGGCATAACTCCGGCACAACTCTGGCATAACTCCGGCACAACTCTGGCATAACTCCGGCACAACTCTGGCATAACTCCGGCACAACTCTGGCATAACTCCGGCACAACTCTGGCATAACTCCGGCACAACTCTGGCATAACTCCGGCACAACTCTGGCATAACTCCGGCACAACTCTGGCATAACTCCGGCACAACTCTGGCATAACTCCGGCACAACTCTGGCATAACTCCGGCACAACTCTGGCATAACTCCGGCACAACTCTGGCATAACTCCGGCACAACTCTGGCATAACTCCGGCACAACTCTGGCATAACTCCGGCACAACTCTGGCATAACTCCGGCACAACTCTGGCATAACTCCGGCACAACTCTGGCATAACTCCGGCACAACTCTGGCATAACTCCGGCACAACTCTGGCATAACTCCGGCACAACTCTGGCATAACTCCGGCACAACTCTGGCATAACTCCGGCACAACTCTGGCATAACTCCGGCACAACTCTGGCATAACTCCGGCACAACTCTGGCATAACTCCGGCACAACTCTGGCATAACTCCGGCACAACTCTGGCATAACTCCGGCACAACTCTGGCATAACTCCGGCACAACTCTGGCATAACTCCGGCACAACTCTGGCATAACTCCGGCACAACTCTGGCATAACTCCGGCACAACTCTGGCATAACTCCGGCACAACTCTGGCATAACTCCGGCACAACTCTGGCATAACTCCGGCACAACTCTGGCATAACTCCGGCACAACTCTGGCATAACTCCGGCACAACTCTGGCATAACTCCGGCACAACTCTGGCATAACTCCGGCACAACTCTGGCATAACTCCGGCACAACTCTGGCATAACTCCGGCACAACTCTGGCATAACTCCGGCACAACTCTGGCATAACTCCGGCACAACTCTGGCATAACTCCGGCACAACTCTGGCATAACTCCGGCACAACTCTGGCATAACTCCGGCACAACTCTGGCATAACTCCGGCACAACTCTGGCATAACTCCGGCACAACTCTGGCATAACTCCGGCACAACTCTGGCATAACTCCGGCACAACTCTGGCATAACTCCGGCACAACTCTGGCATAACTCCGGCACAACTCTGGCATAACTCCGGCACAACTCTGGCATAACTCCGGCACAACTCTGGCATAACTCCGGCACAACTCTGGCATAACTCCGGCACAACTCTGGCATAACTCCGGCACAACTCTGGCATAACTCCGGCACAACTCTGGCATAACTCCGGCACAACTCTGGCATAACTCCGGCACAACTCTGGCATAACTCCGGCACAACTCTGGCATAACTCCGGCACAACTCTGGCATAACTCCGGCACAACTCTGGCATAACTCCGGCACAACTCTGGCATAACTCCGGCACAACTCTGGCATAACTCCGGCACAACTCTGGCATAACTCCGGCACAACTCTGGCATAACTCCGGCACAACTCTGGCATAACTCCGGCACAACTCTGGCATAACTCCGGCACAACTCTGGCATAACTCCGGCACAACTCTGGCATAACTCCGGCACAACTCTGGCATAACTCCGGCACAACTCTGGCATAACTCCGGCACAACTCTGGCATAACTCCGGCACAACTCTGGCATAACTCCGGCACAACTCTGGCATAACTCCGGCACAACTCTGGCATAACTCCGGCACAACTCTGGCATAACTCCGGCACAACTCTGGCATAACTCCGGCACAACTCTGGCATAACTCCGGCACAACTCTGGCATAACTCCGGCACAACTCTGGCATAACTCCGGCACAACTCTGGCATAACTCCGGCACAACTCTGGCATAACTCCGGCACAACTCTGGCATAACTCCGGCACAACTCTGGCATAACTCCGGCACAACTCTGGCATAACTCCGGCACAACTCTGGCATAACTCCGGCACAACTCTGGCATAACTCCGGCACAACTCTGGCATAACTCCGGCACAACTCTGGCATAACTCCGGCACAACTCTGGCATAACTCCGGCACAACTCTGGCATAACTCCGGCACAACTCTGGCATAACTCCGGCACAACTCTGGCATAACTCCGGCACAACTCTGGCATAACTCCGGCACAACTCTGGCATAACTCCGGCACAACTCTGGCATAACTCCGGCACAACTCTGGCATAACTCCGGCACAACTCTGGCATAACTCCGGCACAACTCTGGCATAACTCCGGCACAACTCTGGCATAACTCCGGCACAACTCTGGCATAACTCCGGCACAACTCTGGCATAACTCCGGCACAACTCTGGCATAACTCCGGCACAACTCTGGCATAACTCCGGCACAACTCTGGCATAACTCCGGCACAACTCTGGCATAACTCCGGCACAACTCTGGCATAACTCCGGCACAACTCTGGCATAACTCCGGCACAACTCTGGCATAACTCCGGCACAACTCTGGCATAACTCCGGCACAACTCTGGCATAACTCCGGCACAACTCTGGCATAACTCCGGCACAACTCTGGCATAACTCCGGCACAACTCTGGCATAACTCCGGCACAACTCTGGCATAACTCCGGCACAACTCTGGCATAACTCCGGCACAACTCTGGCATAACTCCGGCACAACTCTGGCATAACTCCGGCACAACTCTGGCATAACTCCGGCACAACTCTGGCATAACTCCGGCACAACTCTGGCATAACTCCGGCACAACTCTGGCATAACTCCGGCACAACTCTGGCATAACTCCGGCACAACTCTGGCATAACTCCGGCACAACTCTGGCATAACTCCGGCACAACTCTGGCATAACTCCGGCACAACTCTGGCATAACTCCGGCACAACTCTGGCATAACTCCGGCACAACTCTGGCATAACTCCGGCACAACTCTGGCATAACTCCGGCACAACTCTGGCATAACTCCGGCACAACTCTGGCATAACTCCGGCACAACTCTGGCATAACTCCGGCACAACTCTGGCATAACTCCGGCACAACTCTGGCATAACTCCGGCACAACTCTGGCATAACTCCGGCACAACTCTGGCATAACTCCGGCACAACTCTGGCATAACTCCGGCACAACTCTGGCACAACTCTGGCCCAACCATCATACACGTCTGGCACAACTCTGCCACAACTCTGCCACAACTCTTGAACGACTCTGGCACAACTCTGGCACAACTACGGCACAACTCTGGCACAAATCTGGCCGGACTCTGGCACAACTCTGGCATAACTGTGGCCCAACACTGGTACAGCACTGGCACAACTCTGGCACAACTCTGGCACAACTCTCGCACAACTCTGGCACAACTCTGGCACAACATTTCCACAACTCTGGGTCAACTCTGGCCAAACCCTCGCACACCTCAGGCACAACTCTGGCACGACTCTGGCACAACTCTGGAACAACTCTGGCACAACTCTGGCACAACTCTGGCACGACCCTGGCAAAACTCTGGCAGAACTCGGGCACAAATCTGGCACAACTCTGGCACAACTCTGGCAGAACTCGGGCACAACTCTGGCACAACTCTGGCACAACTCTGGCACATCTCTGGCACAACTCTGGCACAACCCTGGCACAAATCTGGAATAACTCTGGCACAACTCTGGCACATCTCTGGCCAAACTCTCGCACACCTTTGGCACAACTCTGGCAAAACTCTGGCACAACTCTGGAACAACTCTGGCAAAACTCTGGCACAACCCTGGCACAACTCTGGAACAACTCTGGCACAACTCTGGCACAATTCTGGCACAACTCTGGGAAAACTCCGGCACAACTCTGGCACAACTCTGGCACGACCCTGGAAAAACTCTGCCACAGCTATGGCACAAATCTGCAACAACACTGGGACAACTCTGGCACAACTCTGGCACAACTTTGGCACAACTCTGGAACAACTCTTGCACAACTCTGGCACAACTCTGGAACAACTCTGGCCCAACTCTCACACACCGTTGGCACAACTCTGGCACAACTCTGGCACAACTCTGGAACAACTCTGGCACAACTCTGGGAAAACTCTGGCACAACCCTGGCACAACTCTGGCACGACCCTGCCAAAACTCTGGCACAACTCTGGCACAACTCTGGCACAAGTCTGGCACAACTCTGGCACAACTCTGGCATAACTCTGGCACAACTCTGGCACAACTCTGACACAACTCTGACACAACTCTAGCACAACTCTGGCACAACTCTGGCACAAGTCTGGCACAACTCTGGCACAACTCTGGCATAACTCTGGCACAACTCTGGCACAACTCTGACACAACTCTGACACAACTCTAGCACAACTCTGGCACAACTCTGGCACAAGTCTGGCACAACTCTGGCACAACTCTGGCATAACTCTGGCACAACTCTGGCACAACTCTGACACAACTCTGACACAACTCTAGCACAACTCTGGCACAACTCTGGCACAAGTCTGGCACAACTCTGGCACAACTCTGGCATAACTCTGGCACAACTCTGGCACAACTCTGACACAACTCTGACACAACTCTAGCACAACTCTGGCACAACTCTGGCACAAGTCTGGCACAACTCTGGCACAACTCTGGCATAACTCTGGCACAACTCTGGCACAACTCTGACACAACTCTGACACAACTCTAGCACAACTCTGGCACAACTCTGGCACAAGTCTGGCACAACTCTGGCACAACTCTGGCATAACTCTGGCACAACTCTGGCACAACTCTGACACAACTCTGACACAACTCTAGCACAACTCTGGCACAACTCTGGCACAAGTCTGGCACAACTCTGGCACAACTCTGGCATAACTCTGGCACAACTCTGGCACAACTCTGACACAACTCTGACACAACTCTAGCACAACTCTGGCACAACTCTGGCACAAGTCTGGCACAACTCTGGCACAACTCTGGCATAACTCTGGCACAACTCTGGCACAACTCTGACACAACTCTGACACAACTCTAGCACAACTCTGGCACAACTCTGGCACAAGTCTGGCACAACTCTGGCACAACTCTGGCATAACTCTGGCACAACTCTGGCACAACTCTGACACAACTCTGACACAACTCTAGCACAACTCTGGCACAACTCTGGCACAAGTCTGGCACAACTCTGGCACAACTCTGGCATAACTCTGGCACAACTCTGGCACAACTCTGACACAACTCTGACACAACTCTAGCACAACTCTGGCACAACTCTGGCACAAGTCTGGCACAACTCTGGCACAACTCTGGCATAACTCTGGCACAACTCTGGCACAACTCTGACACAACTCTGACACAACTCTAGCACAACTCTGGCACAACTCTGGCACAAGTCTGGCACAACTCTGGCACAACTCTGGCATAACTCTGGCACAACTCTGGCACAACTCTGACACAACTCTGACACAACTCTAGCACAACTCTGGCACAACTCTGGCACAAGTCTGGCACAACTCTGGCACAACTCTGGCATAACTCTGGCACAACTCTGGCACAACTCTGACACAACTCTGACACAACTCTAGCACAACTCTGGCACAACTCTGGCACAAGTCTGGCACAACTCTGGCACAACTCTGGCATAACTCTGGCACAACTCTGGCACAACTCTGCCACAACTCTGGCACAACTCTGGCACAACTTCGGCACAACTCTGGCACAACTCTGGCACAAATCTGGCCCAACTATCACACACTCTGGCACAACTCTGGCACAACTCTCGTACAACTCTGGAACAACTCTGGCACAACTCTGGCACAACTATGGCACAACTCTGGCACAAATCTGGCCCAACTCTAGCACAACTCTGACACAACTCTGGCCCAGCTCTGGCACAACTCTGACACAACTCTGACACAACTGTGGCACAACTCTGGCACAACTCTTCCACAACTCTTGCAGAACTCTTGCACAACTCTGGCCCAACTCTCGCACACTTCAGGCACAACTCTGGCACAACTCTGGTACAACTCTGGAACAACTCTGGCACAATTCTTAAACAATTCTGGCAAAACTCTGGAAAAACTCCGGCACAACTCTGGCACAACTCTGGCACGACCCTGGAAAAACTTTGGCACAGCTCTGGCACAAATCTGGCACAACTCTTGCTCAACTCTGGCACAACTCTGGCACAACTCTGGCACAACTCTGGCACAACTCTGGCACAACTCTGGCACAACTCTGGCACAACTCTGGCACAACTCTGGCACAACTCTGGCACAACTGTGGCACAACTCTTGCACAACTCTAGCACAACTCTGGCACGACCCCGGCAAAACACTGGAACAACTCTGGCACAAATCTGGCACCACTCTGGCACAACTCTGGTACAACTCTGGCACAACTCTGGCACAACTCTGGCCCAACTCTCGCACACCTTTGGCACAACTCTGGCACAACTCTGGCACAACTCCGGCACAACTCTGGCACAACTCTGGCACGACCCTGGCACAACTCTGGCACAACTCTGGCACAACTGTGGCACAACTCTTGCACAACTCTAGCACAACTCTGGCACGACCCCGGCAAAACACTGGAACAACTCTGGCACAAATCTGGCACCACTCTGGCACAACTCTGGTACAACTCTGGCACAACTCTGGCACAACTCTGGCCCAACTCTCGCACACCTTTGGCACAACTCTGGCACAACTCTGGCACAACTCCGGCACAACTCTGGCACAACTCTGGCACGACCCTGGCACAACTCTGGCACAACTCTGGCACAACTGTGGCACAACTCTTGCACAACTCTAGCACAACTCTGGCACGACCCCGGCAAAACACTGGAACAACTCTGGCACAAATCTGGCACCACTCTGGCACAACTCTGGTACAACTCTGGCACAACTCTGGCACAACTCTGGCCCAACTCTCGCACACCTTTGGCACAACTCTGGCACAACTCTGGCACAACTCCGGCACAACTCTGGCACAACTCTGGCACGACCCTGGCACAACTCTGGCACAACTCTGGCACAACTGTGGCACAACTCTTGCACAACTCTAGCACAACTCTGGCACGACCCCGGCAAAACACTGGAACAACTCTGGCACAAATCTGGCACCACTCTGGCACAACTCTGGTACAACTCTGGCACAACTCTGGCACAACTCTGGCCCAACTCTCGCACACCTTTGGCACAACTCTGGCACAACTCTGGCACAACTCCGGCACAACTCTGGCACAACTCTGGCACGACCCTGGCACAACTCTGGCACAACTCTGGCACAACTGTGGCACAACTCTTGCACAACTCTAGCACAACTCTGGCACGACCCCGGCAAAACACTGGAACAACTCTGGCACAAATCTGGCACCACTCTGGCACAACTCTGGTACAACTCTGGCACAACTCTGGCACAACTCTGGCCCAACTCTCGCACACCTTTGGCACAACTCTGGCACAACTCTGGCACAACTCCGGCACAACTCTGGCACAACTCTGGCACGACCCTGGCACAACTCTGGCACAACTCTGGCACAACTGTGGCACAACTCTTGCACAACTCTAGCACAACTCTGGCACGACCCCGGCAAAACACTGGAACAACTCTGGCACAAATCTGGCACCACTCTGGCACAACTCTGGTACAACTCTGGCACAACTCTGGCACAACTCTGGCCCAACTCTCGCACACCTTTGGCACAACTCTGGCACAACTCTGGCACAACTCCGGCACAACTCTGGCACAACTCTGGCACGACCCTGGCACAACTCTGGCACAACTCTGGCACAACTGTGGCACAACTCTTGCACAACTCTAGCACAACTCTGGCACGACCCCGGCAAAACACTGGAACAACTCTGGCACAAATCTGGCACCACTCTGGCACAACTCTGGTACAACTCTGGCACAACTCTGGCACAACTCTGGCCCAACTCTCGCACACCTTTGGCACAACTCTGGCACAACTCTGGCACAACTCCGGCACAACTCTGGCACAACTCTGGCACGACCCTGGCACAACTCTGGCACAACTCTGGCACAACTGTGGCACAACTCTTGCACAACTCTAGCACAACTCTGGCACGACCCCGGCAAAACACTGGAACAACTCTGGCACAAATCTGGCACCACTCTGGCACAACTCTGGTACAACTCTGGCACAACTCTGGCACAACTCTGGCCCAACTCTCGCACACCTTTGGCACAACTCTGGCACAACTCTGGCACAACTCCGGCACAACTCTGGCACAACTCTGGCACGACCCTGGCACAACTCTGGCACAACTCTGGCACAACTGTGGCACAACTCTTGCACAACTCTAGCACAACTCTGGCACGACCCCGGCAAAACACTGGAACAACTCTGGCACAAATCTGGCACCACTCTGGCACAACTCTGGTACAACTCTGGCACAACTCTGGCACAACTCTGGCCCAACTCTCGCACACCTTTGGCACAACTCTGGCACAACTCTGGCACAACTCCGGCACAACTCTGGCACAACTCTGGCACGACCCTGGAACAACTTTGGCACAGCTCTGGCACAACTCTGGCACAACTCTGGCACAAGCCAGGCACAACTTAAGCATAACTTCCCCAAAACTCTGGCACAACTCTGGTTTAACACTGGCACAACTCTGGCACAACACGGGCACAACTCTGGCACCAACCTGGCACAATTCTGGCACAACTCTGGCACAACTCTGGCACAACCCTGGCACAACTCTGGCACAACTCTGGAACAACTCTGGGACAACTCTGGCTCAACTCTGGAGCACCTCAGGCCCAACTCTGGCACAACACTGGCACAACTCTGGCACAACACTGGCACAACTCTGGCACCAACCTGGAACAACTCTGGCACAAATCTGGTACAACTCTGGCACAACTCTGGTACACCTCAGGACCAACTCTGGCACAGCACTGGCACAACTCTGGCACAACTCTGGCACAACTCTAGCACAACTCTGGCATAACTCTGGCAGAGTTATGGCCAAACTCTGGCACAACTCTCGCACAACTCTGGCACAACTCTGGCACAACTCTGGCACAATGCTGGCAAAACTCTGGCACAACTCTGGCACAACTGTGGCACAATGTTTGCTTAACTCTTGCACAACTCTGGCATAAGTCTGGCACAAATCTGGCACAACTCTGGCACAACTCTGGCACAACTCTGGCACAACTCTGGCACAACTTTTGCATAACTCTGGCACAACTCTGGCACAACTCTCGCACACCTCTGGCACAACTCTGGCACAACTCTGGGACAACTCTGGGACAACTCTGGCACAACTCTTGCACAACTCTGGCTGAACTCTGGCACAACACTGGCAGAACTCTGGGACAACGCTGGCACAACTCTGGCACAACTCTGGCCCAACTCTCGCACACCTCTGGCACAACTCTGGCACAACTCTGGGACAACTCTGGGACAACTCTGGCACAACTCTTGCACAACTCTGGCTGAACTCTGGCACAACACTGGCAGAACTCTGGGACAACGCTGGCACAACTCTGGCACAACTCTGGCCCAACTCTCGCACACCTCTGGCACAACTCTGGCACAACTCTGGGACAACTCTGGGACAACTCTGGCACAACTCTTGCACAACTCTGGCTGAACTCTGGCACAACACTGGCAGAACTCTGGGACAACGCTGGCACAACTCTGGCACAACTCTGGCCCAACTCTCGCACACCTCTGGCACAACTCTGGCACAACTCTGGGACAACTCTGGGACAACTCTGGCACAACTCTTGCACAACTCTGGCTGAACTCTGGCACAACACTGGCAGAACTCTGGGACAACGCTGGCACAACTCTGGCACAACTCTGGCCCAACTCTCGCACACCTCTGGCACAACTCTGGCACAACTCTGGGACAACTCTGGGACAACTCTGGCACAACTCTTGCACAACTCTGGCTGAACTCTGGCACAACACTGGCAGAACTCTGGGACAACGCTGGCACAACTCTGGCACAACTCTGGCCCAACTCTCGCACACCTCTGGCACAACTCTGGCACAACTCTGGGACAACTCTGGGACAACTCTGGCACAACTCTTGCACAACTCTGGCTGAACTCTGGCACAACACTGGCAGAACTCTGGGACAACGCTGGCACAACTCTGGCACAACTCTGGCCCAACTCTCGCACACCTCTGGCACAACTCTGGCACAACTCTGGGACAACTCTGGGACAACTCTGGCACAACTCTTGCACAACTCTGGCTGAACTCTGGCACAACACTGGCAGAACTCTGGGACAACGTTGGCACAACTCTGGCACAACTCTAGCATAACTCTGGCACAACTCTGGCACAACTCTGGCACAACTCTGGAACAACTTTGGCACAACTCTGGCACAACTCTCGCACAACGCTGGCAGAACACCAGCACAAAACTGGCACAATTCTGGCAGAGCTTTGACACAACTCTTGCAGAACTCTGGCACAACGCTAGCACAACTTTGGCACAACTCTGGCTTAACTCTGGCACAACTCTGGCACAACTCTGGTACAACTCTGGCTCAAGTCTGGCACAACTTTGGCACAACTCTGGCACAACTCTGGCACAACTCTGGCACAACTCTGGCTTAACTCTGGCACAACTCTGGCACAACTCTGGTACAACTCTGGCTCAAGTCTGGCACAACTTTGGCACAACTCTGGCACAACTCTGGCACAACTCTGGCACAACTCTGGCACAACTCTGGTACAACTATGGCACAACTCTTGCACTACTCCGGCACACTGCGTTCGGCCCTGGCTGGGCCAGATGCGGCACTCTAGCACGCAGCGTGTGAGGGTGAGCTGGCGGCCATCAATGAACATGGGGTATTCGAGCTTGTAGATGTGCCGCGCGGAGGGAAGGCTGTCCAGGCCACGTGGATCCTGCGGAGAAAGTTGAAGCCAGACAAATCGGTCCACCGCTAAAAAGCACAACTGACTGCAAAGGGATTCCTCAGGCGGAAGGGATCGACTTTACTGAGACCTTCGCACCAGTCGGACGCACAAACATGGCCTTGGGCCTGCTATCTTAGGTGGCCTAGCACGACTGGGAATGCCACAAGATGGACGTCACGAACGCATTCCTGCATTGGAAGCTGGGCGAAGAGATCTACATAGCTCAGCCCCTGGGGTTCGATGATGGCAGTGGCCGTGTGTGGCGGCCATGTATGGCCTGAAACAGTCACCTTGATGCTAGAACAAGGAGATCACCAGTACACTCCTCCGAGCCGATTACGTCCAGAGTGCGTCGGACCCATCACGTTTCCTCTCATAGACGCCTGCCCCCTTCTTCCCTCACTTGGCTGTGTGCAGCTCCACTGCGTGGTCAGGATGAGACTGATAATGTGCAAAACGGACGTGTGTGTGGGTTGTTAAAAACGTGTAGGCGATAGAAAAAAATCTTATATGGTGGAGCTCCCTAGACAAGTCCACCCGCCGGCCGGCGAGATGGAGCTCGCCGGCGCTTGCTCGAAATTGGTGGAGCATATCCACCTCACGCGTCACAAGTCCATGAACTGAGTTTAGGCCTAAACTATGTCAGTCTAAACTAACCCTCAATTTGCACACAGGATTAAACTAGGTCCCCAATCCACTCCACTTCACACACAAGGAAACATGAAACCGGATTGTCTTGAGATTCGATAGGAGCACTCCATGAGAGTAGCCGGCAGGTGGAGTGCCGGAGGATGTGTACCCGATGGCTGTTTAGAGCCGCTCAGCAGCTGCCGGACTCGCGTCTACTCCCCATTCTTCTGTGCCCTCCGCCACATCAAGATTCTGCAAGGCAACGGACATGAGCCGAGGGGTCACAGTAAGCTGTGTGCACAATATCACTTCTATGTATAAAAATAGAGGTTAAAACGGTCTTTTCCAACATGTGGAAACATTCTAGTACTGTCTCCTTCTCTCTCCAATCATTAATATGCTCACCTCTTGACTCATCTCCTTGAATGGACTCCTTCCTTGCACAAATTGAGGAAAACACTGAAATTCCTATCTGTCCCCTTGAGTTTTACGATATGACCCCCATGGAAAACAACTCGCACCATCTTCTTTTAGCTTAGGGAGGAATGATAGCAAAAGTTAATTGCATCCCCAACCTTGGAACTCATATCCATGTTCTCTTCTACCTTTGATAATCCTAGAAGGGTAATCTCTGACATCTTCTTCTCTTGGAGGGATAAGAAATGAAAAAGAATCATGTTTTTTTTTTTT
>SZWC01017946.1:5617-24093 GCA_023375785.1 Penium margaritaceum | reverse complement strand
CCCCCCCGCCCACATGCTTGCTGAAAACCACTGACAAAGTCGGTCGCTTTTTGCAGGCTTGGACCACCCTTGTACACCTTTTCCATGGACTGGTACCTGGCCTTCCCGCTGTCGAGATCGTAAGAAAGGAGCCATTTACTCTGTTTTTGGTGGCCGTGTATAGTCCGGGCATGTCTCTTTTTTTCTTTTTCTTTTTTCATTCCTTCTGCATGTATATTCACACAAAACAGACAAGCAGGGGGCACATGTGACGCCAGTCTTCCAAACATGCGACAACACAGGCACCGCCGAGCACAACTAGGCATGAGATCTCATGTAATGGGACTATGCAGCCTGCAAACTGGTGCTTTGCTGCTCAATCGGTGACCGTGCCCATCCTGTCAGCAGCCCCTTGTGTTGCTTCGACGTTGTCGTTGCAGTATCGGTGAAGGCCATGTCACCGGGTCACATGTCAGTCACCAACAGAGGTGATGTGTGTGGAGCAAGCCTGGATGTCATGGTGTGTCCAAGACGCACACAGCAACACACCCACACCTTGCTCTCCCTGCAAATC
Organism: Penium margaritaceum; assembly: GCA_023375785.1. Lineage (NCBI taxonomy): Eukaryota > Viridiplantae > Streptophyta > Zygnematophyceae > Desmidiales > Peniaceae > Penium > Penium margaritaceum. The sequence goes on along the minus strand of SZWC01017946.1, from coordinate 23,540 downwards.
GAGAAGAGATGCCTCTAGCCCAAACATAAGGCTGCCAATCGCGGCATGAAATCCAACACTCTTATCCCAAACCCCCTTATGGTCTCCCTTGCAAGGAATTGCAACAGAAGAAGTGACCATCGTTGGGGTTGCCTCATGCTTGCTGCTGACCATGACCTCCGCCTCTGCCGCGGCCCGCTTGGGCCCGTCGCCAAACGTCCTTAAAAATCCAACGTTGGGGCATTCAACTCCAAAACCATTCCCAAATCGAGATTCATGAGAGTCAAGTGCGGCCTGAACCCACTCTCCTCTTCGAGCAGCTGCATATCCCCCCAGTGTTCCACCACCACCAGAAGAGAGTGCTCCCTGCAAATCTCTGCAATGTAAACCCTCATCTTGTGGTGGACTGGGGTGATGTGCCCCCCACACCCCTCGCGCATGACAGAGGCATGGTCAAGGCTGTCAAGGCAGGGCCAAAGGGTCTCGTGTTTCGAGAAGGGAAGCCCTCAACTGTGCATGGAGAGAAACCCGTCTACTAGAAGAAACCGATATACTCCGGTCGATGTTGATGTCACCTTAAGTCAGAGAGCGACCTTCTGCACAACTGTTCCCAAGCATGGACTCTCCGCAATTAGGGTGGACCTCATGCAATTAAGGTGTAGCAACTGAGGCGTAAATAGAACGCAAGGCGTAGCTAGGGCACAACTAGGGAGCCACTAGTGCACAATTGGGACATAACTGGGACAGGAGTAGGCCGCGACTAGGGCGCAACTCGGGCAAAACTCTAGTGCAACTCCTGCACAACTAGGGTGTCATCAGGGTGCAACAATGACGTAACTAGGGTGCAAGCAGGATGCGAGTAGGGCACAAGTAGGGCACAAGAAGCGCACAAATAGGACGCAAGTAGGTGCAAGTAGGATGTAACAAGGGCGAAACATAGGGTACAACCAGTGCGCAATTAGGGTACCACTTTGGGTGGAACCAGCGCAAAAATGGGGGGCAACAAGGACGCAATTACGTCCAAACGAGGTTGCAACTTTGGCACGACAAGGGTACAACTAGGGTAGAGGTAGGGCACAACTAGGCAGTCACTGGGCCACGACGAGGGGGAAACTAGGCCGCAAGTAATCTACAACTTGGACGCAACCTGGGCTTAGTTTTTGCCCAACTGAGGCGCAACTAGGGTACAACAAAGACACATATGAGATGCAACTAAAATGGAACTAGGGCTTAACTAGGGCGCAATTGTGGCTCAACTATAGTACAATAGGTCGCAACTAGGGCACAACAAAGCGCAACTAGGACACAAATAGCGCACAACTAGGACGCAACATGGGTACAACTAGGGGCGGAATAAGATCGCATCTAGAAGAACGTTAGGGTGCAGCTACAGTTGGTCTAGAGCACAATTGCGGTGAACCTAGGGCGTAACTTGGGTGAAACTAGGGAACATCTAGGTTATAACTAGGGTGCAACAAGGGCACAACTAGGGCACAATTAGGGCATAACTATGGCAAAACAAGGGTGCAACTTTGGCACTACTCGGGTACATCTAGGCCACAACTAGGGTATAAGAAGGGTGCAACTAAAGTGCGACGCAATGAAGCTGCAACTAGGCTAAAACTTGGGTTCACTTTGGTCACAACCTGGGCACAACATGGGCGCAACTGAGGTGCAACTAGGGCACAATAAGTGCGCAACAAGGCCGCAACTCTGGCGCACCTAAAGTGCAACAAGGGCACAACACGGGCGCAACTAGGGTGTAACTAGGAAAAAACTGAGGTGTAATGAGGGCGCAACAAGGGTGCAACTAAGCAGCATCGATAATGCAACTAGGATAAAACTAGGGCGCCACTAGGGTGCAAGAAAGGTGCAACAAGTGCCTAATCAAGGTACAACTAAGCCACACCTAGGGCTCAAGCTAGGATGCAATTAGGGCGTAACTATGGTGCGACAAGGGCGCAACTAGGATGGAACTAGGGTGCAACTAGGGTAAGAATAGGGCGAAAAAAAGTGTGCAAATAGAGCACAACTAGGGTGAAACTACAACACAAGGTACAACTTGGATGCATCTAAGCATGAAACTAAGGCATAACTAAGACACAACAATGGGTGCAACTTGTAAAGCTAGAGCACAACTAGGATGCAACTAGACCTGAAACAGGGTACAACTAGGATATAACCAGGACGCAACTAGGGTACAACTAGGGTGCACCTAGGTGGCAACTAGGGTGCAACAAGGGCGCAACTAAGGTGCAAGTAGGGTAAAACTCTAGTGTAACTAGAGAGCAACTACGATGCAACTAGAGGCAACCAAGGAAAAACTTTTAGTTGTCCAGGATGCAACTAGGGCACAACTAGTGGACAACTTGGATGCAACTTGGGTGCAATTTTGGCACAATTAGGGCGTAGCTGGGGCGTAACTAGGGCACAGCTAGGACGTAACAAGGATCCCAAAGATGCAGCAAGGATGCGACTAGGATGGAACTAGGATGCACCAAGGGAGGTACTAGGACGCAACTAGGGTACAACTAAGTAACAACTAGGGCGTAACTAGGGTCCAACTAGGGTGTAACAAGAACACAACTAGGGTGAAACTTGGACGCAACTAGGGGAAAACTAGGACGAAACTAGGGTGATACTAGGGTACAACTCAAATGCACCTAGGGCAGAACCAGAGTGTACCTACAACGCAACTAGGACACAACTAGAGCGCAACTAGGGTGTAACTAGGTTGAAATTATGGTGCAACTAGGGCGTAACTAGGTTGCCACTAGGGCGTAACTTGGACGCGACTAAGGCGCATCTAGGGTGCAGCTAGGGAATAACTAGGATGTAGTTTGTGCATAACTATTGCGCAACCAACACACAACTAGGGATAACTAAGGCGCAACTAGAGAAGAACAAGAGTGCAACAAGGACACAATGAGGACACCAATAAGGTGTAACTAGAGCGGAACTAGGGTACAAAAAGGGGTTCAACTAGGGAACAACTAGAACACATTGGCGGCGCAAATAGGTTGCAACTATGGTACAACTAGAGCGCAACCAACGTGCAACTAGGATGTAACTAAGGCGCATCTAGCGTACTACTAGGACACAATCATGGACGCAACCAGGGCACATCTTGAGCAAAACTAAGACGTAACTAGGGTGGAATAAGGACACAACTAGGGCGCCGCTCGGGTAGAACTAGAGCGCATCTAAGGAATAGCTAGGACAAAACTAGGGTGCAACTAGGATATAAGTATTCTGCAACTAGAACACAAAATGGACCTAACTAGGGTGCAACTAGGGTGTAACAACAACGCATATAGGCACACCTAGGGCACGTTAAAGGTGCTATTGGGTGTAACTGGGGCATAGCTAGGTCGTAGGTGTGGTGTAACTATAGCACAACTAGGGTAGAACTAGGACACATTGATGGTGCAACTAGGATGCAAGAAAAACATACTATGGTGCATCTAGGATGCAAGTAGGGCGCAACTCAGGTGCAACTAAGATATAACTATGGCACAACTAGAACAAAACTAGCATGCAACTAGGACACAACTAAGACGTAACTTGGGTGTAAATTGGGCACAACTACGACGTATCTAGGGCACAAATGGGCCATAAACTTGGGCTCAACTAGGGTGATATGAGAGCAGAACAAGGGTGCAACTAGGGTGTCACTAGGGAATAACTTGAACCCAGCTTGGACACAATTGTTTTGTACGGTGAAATAGCTCAGAAACCCATAAAACGCAAAGTGTGACTCTCATCCGCCCGTCGTTCGGAAGAAAAGCAACGATCTGCCCGTGGTTCGAAAGAGAAGCAACCATCCGCCCACCATGCGTTACAAAAGCAACCATCTGCCCAGCCTCCACAACAAAATGAACCAGCCACCCACCCCTTTCTTCATGCCCGATCATAGCATGTGTTTTGGACCTGGCATGGAAAGAAGTGCAACGGTGCATCCGTTTGAGACACAGTGAATGACAAAAATCATGTCGTGCATCAATGCTACATGGTATGTGGTGGGAACATGTGTTTCTTTTTAGTGTTTCAAGGTTCCTGAGGTATTTTCTGTGTAACGTTGGCATATGCATTATTTCATGTATGGCATTGTCATATGCGTTACCTTTTGTGCAATGTTGTCATATGCGAGATATTTTGTGCAGCATTGTCATATGCGTTACATTGTGCACGACATTGGTGTATGAGCTATGTAGTTCCGAAAATTGGGTACATGTGACTTGAACCCTATTTTGTAATCATTACACATCTAGGACACAAACAGGGTGCAAGAAAGACATTATCCTAGCGTAACTAGGACGTAGCAATGATCAAGCAAGGCCCGATTGGGGCACAACTAAGGGTACAACTTGGGTGCGAGAAGGGCACAACAAGGGAGTAACTAGGGCACAACTAAGAATAATGACATAGCTGACGAGAAAACAACAAGCATCAGAGAGGCACCTAGTACCAACCCCGTGATTGCATCCTACTTATCTAGACATACATCACTCTATGAAGATAGGACAACACGAAGATGAAACCAAAGCGGTCGGGTCCATTCATCATTGAGGAGATGCGGAAACCTGCCGTCGCCAAGCTTCGCTTGCCTCAAAGCATGGCCATCCACCTGGATCCAAGCAAGCACTTTCCGAATACATGTCTACCTTGGCCACCACCTGTGGAAGCAAAAATATTGGAGTACAAGGTGCAAGACATCTTTAGTCACCAGCAACAAGGCAAGATTGCAGGGTGTCCGATCAATTGGCATGGCTATGACACATCACATAATAGTTGGGAGCCCTACAACAACCTACAAGACAAAGATCATCAAATTGACAGCTTTCTTGGCCGGCACTGACCTGCGTCTCAAAACATGCTGGGACACTGCATCTAGAAGGGAGAAGGTGTTAGACCTGAGACGTACATGAGTCCCTACATTTCAAGCATGGGCACTTCTGAAATTACAATTATGATCCCTACACAGGGAAATCCAAATTTTTATGCCATTCAAACAAGGACACTCAGCCAACTGCCCCGACATCTAGTGTTCCATCATAGAAGATCTTCACAGATTCCACGTTCTGGAAGGATCAACAAAACAATCTCAAACCACATTGATCATTCGACACTGCTCAGTCGACTCCGCAATGGAGGCAAAAAAAATTAAGATCTGCGTTGACAATATGAAGAAGGCTCGGCTGCTTATTTGTCCCCCCTTTTTACTTTGAAAAAAATGTGCTTCTAGTTTGCCTCCAGAATTAATTACGACGCCGGTTTTGCATTGCCGCGATGTGGCTTGCCTGCCTCCTAAGACTGATGACATCAACATGGCCATGAAACAATCACAAACCCCTCTTTTGAGGGGTTTGTGATTGTTCAAAGGAGTGGTTTGTGTGCAGTTTGCATGGGGGACTTCCAATGCATTGAAAGGGAACCTGTTGAGCCATGCTACCCCGGGGCCCAGCAGGAGCCCATGCAAAAATTGAGACCCTAAAATCCTTCATACAGTCTGGGGTGTTGTTTGATTGGGGTTTCCATGTAAGAACGAGGGAGGGGGTTTGCATGTTACAAAAAATGGGCAGAAACACTCAATGTCACTGTTTTTTTATGATAAGCCTCATTTCCCTCCACCTTGGAACAATAAGCTTTGTTTTCCCCTACCGCGGAACAATAAGCATCATTTGCCCCTCCCTCAGAAAAATAAGCCTTATCTGTCCTTGCATCAGAACAATAAACCTCATTAACCCTTGCCTCCTGAGAAGAAGCCCCATCCGCCCCTTACATCTATTGAGTCTCCTTGTGACGGTGCATTGCTCATTTATTCTGACGAAATGATGTGTTGGTATTATTCTTGGTCTTCTTTTAAGGCTTTTGTGCATATTTTATTCATGCACATTTCACATGTTCACACGTGTCAAACATGAAGGTCGAGCTCCTACAACAATTTGATGGATTCCTATGATTCTTGTAAATTTCAACAGTAATACTGCAAGTTGTAAATGGAGATGTGTACTTTCTGTGTATGTTTTCATGTTTCTTTCGCTTGGTTGCATGCTAGCAACCGAATGGCGGGATGGGCAGGTTGTACAAACTTTCGCTTATCAGTTTCTCTTTACAACACACCTATGACATGAACAGTCTACAACCGGGTTACAACACATGCGGTGGCATGTGTACGTGCTACCAAACATAACAGGTTTCCTGGCCAGTTCAGATGAAATTCATAGGCCAATCAGATTACACCACAAAATGCTTTGAAAACTGGTACTTTGATAACTGCCATACCTTGCTATCATGAGTGATGTCGTCCACATGTGGCGTTCTGTTTTTTCCACTGCCGGTCGCCAAGGACATGTCCAAGGGTATGAGGTCACATGCTCGGCAATACATTGCACCGGACAGTGTCCACAAATCTCATACTTTTTCTCTTTCTGAAATTTTTTGGGCGATTCAACTCGATGTGCCACCTTTGTTGAAAGTGGCTCAACACTGAGTACCGGGCAATTCAGGCTATTCTGCTCATCATGCATGCCATGGCGACACCCATCCAGCATGCCTCTACTACAGTTGCATCCTATGTGATGGCAGTATGGTCGTTTAAGGCCAAAAAGAGCAGGGTAGGTTTGGTTAGGAGGGTAGCTGAGGTGTTTAATGTGCTGAAAATGGATTATATGCGAACTCTTTCATATGGCTAATCAACTTCATGCGTGGCGGCTGGCCACGCGACTATCTCATCACAAGAATGCCCCCCCTCCCTGCCTAGCTCCTGCTGTGCGTCAGTATCCCAAAACCCTCCACCAGGCGACCCATCAGGCACGTTTGATGATATCATGTTTTCGTTGGAGAGGGATTGGAACAATGACTGGTTTGAGAGGAGGTTGGCCGGATGGGACGCTCTCCCATAGAACCACCCCCTTGATGAGCCTCCCCGTGCTTTGGCCTCTCCAGACATCCGGGAAGCCGGCCCGGTAAGGTGTAACATGGGGCGTCACCGTGTCCAGTCACTGTGTGACAGATATCCTGGTAATTTTTCCTTGATTTTGAGGACAGAGTTCTTTTCTTTTTGGATACCCGCATTCTCTTCGAACGGCTTTGATTTCACCTGGCCACCGCGGACCAAGCAATGCATATTAATCTCATTTCTATTGCATCCCTAGATTATGAAAGGTTTATCTATTCCAACAATGGTTTGCATGTCATTTGAGAAGTGATAACATATCTTGAAAAACTAGCATTCTCACTACTTGCAAACCACTATTTGTTTCACAAACACCAAGGATTTGTTGTTATCGTGAAACTTAGAAGCCGTTCGTGGACTTCTCTTTCAAAAAAAAAAAAAAGAGAGAAGATTGCAAGTTGTTGATCGTGCTGATACTGACTGGTCGAAGATCGACGATCTACCAATAGATTAAAACTAAGCCTAAACCTTAGGCCTTGGAACGTCAAATAACGGCTATTAAATGTTAAGCATTTGTAAAAGATTATACGTTCCTGTTTTTTGCAGTCTTTGAACTCCATCATTACAACATTTAAACATCAGAAACCGGAATACTAGAATCTAGAAAGACACTAAATAAACTCTAATGTCTAAATCTTCTATGAAAGAAGAAACCGGATATTCAGCATATCCACCAGATTGGCTGCCCCGTGGCCACTCCCACCACCCATTGGCTGCGACAACACACACTGTGTTGTTAACAGATGTCACTGTGGCATAACCAGTGGATGCATAAAAACGGTCCAGCGCGGACCGGATCTTATGCTTTGTACACAAAAGGTGAGTTCCTTTCCGAAGTAAAGCAAAAAAGACAACCCAATCTCATAGTCCATGTACCGTACTGAATCATAAATTTGCCAAGATTTTCATTCTCTTTTTAGTGCTGTTTTAATTCACCCAAAATCGGGCCCTTTTGTTGTGTGGGTGGTTGTCCAAAGTGTTAGACTGGATCAGTTGAAGCATTAAAATTCGCTGACATTGTCAAGTTTGCCTGCGGGAGGAGGCCTAATGATACGTGAAAATGCATCTTTGCACATTGAGGTCAGCGAGTCTGGTGCCACAAAGGCTGACGTGGTGTGTCAACCTATGCAAGCCAGGTCATCAGTCGAATGCAATCGCAAATGTGTTTGACTGATGACCCGGCTGGCGGACTCGTTTCAAGCGGGTTTTTTTTTTTTTTTGCCAGATTTGGAATTTGTCAACATTATCAGCCTCATTCGTCCAAAAAACCTCAAATACTTTAACGAACGCATGGGCAAAATAAAACAATATATTTTTGGCAAATTTATGATTTAGTAAGAGTAGTCCGAGATTCCAAGGTGGCCAATGTGGGGTTATCACATTAATGTACTGAGGTGGACATCGATGTGTCGAGGTTTGTGGTGGCCATNAGTTTGCCTGCGGGAGGAGGCCTAATGATACGTGAAAATGCATCTTTGCACATTGAGGTCAGCGAGTCTGGTGCCACAAAGGCTGACGTGGTGTGTCAACCTATGCAAGCCAGGTCATCAGTCGAATGCAATCGCAAATGTGTTTGACTGATGACCCGGCTGGCGGACTCGTTTCAAGCGGGTTTTTTTTTTTTTTTGCCAGATTTGGAATTTGTCAACATTATCAGCCTTATGCGTCCAAAAAACCTCAAATACTTTAACGAACGCATGGGCAAAATAAAACAATATATTTTTGGCGAATTTATGATTTAGTAAGAGTAGTCTGAGATTCCAAGGTGGCCGATGTGGGGTTATCACATTAATGTTCCGAGGTGGACATCGATGTGTCGAGGTTTGTGGTGGCCATGTCAATACTGCCACGTCCACCACTATGTTGCACCAGATACTTCAAGAGTGCACTGGAATGAAAACGTCCAAAGACACACTGTACGGTGCCAAGTCCTGAGCCTAAGAAAGCTTGATGGGCAAGAATTCTGACACGTGGAGCCTTTTGTGTCTTAAGTGGACAAGGTATGTGTATGGATTGGTTGCATGACTTCAAACTACACTCTATGGGTCTTTAACGTGGGTTTTGATATTTTGCTACCCATATTCCCCTTATAACTGACGCGTGTGGACCGAAGAATACACGCTGTGGCCCACAAAAATGACAACGATGCCTTTTTCCAAAAGTTTATGGCTCCGAGAGCAGCAAGAATTGAGAAACAACAAAACAAGTACATTCTTACCATGGATGCAACTGTTTTAAAAAATGGGCACAAGCAGACTAGCCTGTTTGATCAGTACTTTTGTGTGAATTACCATGTAGTGACCATGGCCTAAGCCTTGTTCATCATGGAGCATGAAAAGGCTTGGAAGTCTTCCTGTGTGCAACTTGCCCTCTCATATCCCACAGCTAGTCACGCTGGTTCACGTATAATCAATGACAATGAGAAGTCTCCAGAGAAGGTTGTGCAGCGGTACCTGTCAGGTGCCATGCACACTTTTTGTGCTTGGCACGGAAGAGAGAAGGTACGCACCAGCTACGGGAAAAAGAAAAATCACTAGTCCTCGATGTGTACACACGTTTTGAATGTGGAGTAGTGGGAGAAGGCAACGGCTCACCTGCGACAAATGATTATTGTCGTCTTTGCATATTTGTTTAGGAGGGTGAAGGAGGATGGGATGGTGCCCCGAAGTATGCCACTTGGAAAACGGATTCGGCTCCACTCCCCTTTGGGAAGAGGGGAGCACACAACGTCAATTTTTGCATACACTACTGCCTGGTGATTTCGATTTTAACTATTTTTTTGGTGGTCAAAATTCGCCGAATTGAGTATTTCGACGAATCTGAACAGGCACCAAATTTATTTAGAATGTGAATAATCGAATTTAAAGTGTGACTATGGGTTACTCATTCTAGGGTGTTCTATGATGTTCGATTGTGTTACGTGCCCTAATCAGTGATTTTTTCTGGTCATTTCGTGGCAGAATTGCGAGATGTTCAGATTCGGCGAAGCACAGTATAGAAAGTGAGAGGGAGACAAATGTGCCAAGAGTGGAAATGACAGAATAATTTCATTAAAGATAGTACACAAGCACGTTCTCCTCCTCGACCTCATCTATGTGGAAAAGTAGTTTCCCCGCGTACGGTGCTGCTGCCCGCTGGAATGCTGGGTCGAACACCCTGGGGAAGTTTGACTTGGCCCACGCATTTTTTACTAGTGGTTCAGCATCACGCAGGTACATCCATGCATCATAAAACCACGAACAGGCTGCCTCCTTCATGACCTTCATCCCAACACCCATGCTCTCCCCCATGCGTGTCTGCTCGGAACCCCACTCAACAAACAACTCTTCAAGCGTGTTTTTCAGCTAACGCATGATCCCTATGTCCACCGACTGAGCCTAGGGTGTGCATCCCGCTGGGATGTACACCGTATGCAAGTATGGGATTTTTTTGTCAGCCACTCCTGGAATGTTGCACAGCACTGAGGCCGCCAGGTGTCGAGGACGAGCAGGATGCCATCCTCTCCCTCCTTGACGTGTGTTTGTAGTACGTCACGACAATAGCGTGGACCCACTCACGCGTGGTGTCCGCGTTCACCCAGTGTGTGGGCGTGAAAGTCAGGTTCCACCCGGACTCCAACAGTCTAGTGGCGTTTTCACCCCCGGGCATGCATCACGCGGTTTTACCCCCAAAATCAGCTGCATGGGGAGCAGGTCACCGGTCATGGAGCTGGTCACGACCTCCGTGATGCACCGTTTATCCTCGAGGAGCATACGTATGTCCCGATGCTGGCATCAGCTGGACTGATGTGTGGTCGGCGTTGATGACCATAAACAGCTTTATGTCATAAAGGGTCACCATGCAGGATGCCCGCCAGTGGAATTTCAGCACTTGCTCCTCCTAGTCAGCGGGCACCTTCTGTGCGGCTGTGGTTCCAGCGCGCCATGACCATCCCAGTTCACGAGTGACAAAGGATCGCACCCATGACCTGCCGTACGCCTTCAGCCCCATGCGCTCGAGCTCATCGGGTGCATAGCGGGCGATGATGTCCCGCACTTGCTGCCGCACCGTTTTACTTTTCAGCGCCACGCCAACTGCTCGGTCTGCCTTGAGCACTTTCTTGATCTCCTGCATGATTGCCGGCTGGGAAGCAAGCTAGAACCTCTTCGCCTTGCAGCCATGCTTGCGCTTGTTGCTGCTGACTGGAGCTGATGGTGCAGCTGCTATAGACGCCAGGACAGCCTCCTCGTACTTTTTTTCACCATTTTTTGTGCCCTCGACGAACAACCCCGCCACNCTGTGGTTCCAGCGCGCCATGGCCATCCCAGTTCACGAGTAACGAAGGATCGCACCCATGACCTGCCGTACGCCTTCAACCCCATGCGCTCGAGCTCATCGGGTGCATAGCGGGCGATGATGTCCCGCACTTGCTGCCGCACCGTTTTACTTTTCAGCGCCACGCCAACTGCTCGGTCTGCCTTGAGCACTTTCTTGATCTCCTGCATGATTGCCGGCTGGGAAGCAAGCTAGAACCTCTTCGCCTTGCAGCCATGCTTGCGCTTGTTGCTGCTGACTGGAGCTGATGGTGCAGCTGCTATAGACGCCAGGACAGCCTCCTCGTACTTTTTTTCACCATTTTTTGTGCCCTCGACGAACAACCCCGCCACTGTGCTCGGCGCAAGTCGGTCGAACACACAGTAGCCATCCGGTATGCGGAACGTGCGGCGGAGATGCTACACTGTTGTGTACGCGGATGGCTGCGTCTTGTAAGCCTGGTAAATGGTTCGGAAATGTCTCGAACCAAACCAGTCGACGTGTTTGCCTCTCTTGCGCGAGGCAGAACCAGCCGTCGATGTGCCGGTATCGGCGCTTGTCGTGTTTGACGTGACTGGAGGTCAAGACACTCCGTATCGGTGGACTCATCGCTGTCCTAGCCGTTGGATGTGGAAGATGACGTCTCCTTGTCGTAGATGTTGTCGCCACCGCTGTTGCTACAATCGCTGCCGCTGCTGCTGCTGTCGCTGATGTTGCCGTGTTCATTGCTGTTGTCAATGTTTCCGGGAGGAATGTCGTTGATGTACAGCGCGCCTGTACAAAGCCTTGTTCTTCAAGGCTCCTGCTGTGGACGCTTGACCAGCGACGTGGCAAGAGCCTTGCCTTTTTCTGCCGCGGCTGGATGACGCCTCTCAGGGGGTGGCCAGCTTCCCTTGGGGATGTCCGCACTGCCACATGGTCCATCACCTGGGCTGTAGTTCCAATTCTTCCTTAGAGGAAACGGCCAGGTGGTCACGGTGCAGTTCACAATGGACTGAGAGCCACCAGTGGAAGTCACCTGGCAACAGACAAGTGGAATGGTCGACGGGAGGGAAAGGGGCATTGGAGTAGCGACGCTGTCCTTGCAGTCAGCATACGTCGAATGGTCATGCAGTGGCATGCCGTGGTTTCTCAGTTGCATCAACCGAGAGCGTGACAGGCTTGTGCGGCCTCCTAACTGGTCGGTGTGGTGGTGGCGTACAAGCTGCAGGACCTTGACGAGTAGCGTGCATGATGCGGCATGCACGCTTTTCAGACGACACCTTCTGCAGATAGCGGTCCATCGTTGGGGAGTGTCTACCGCAAAAAGTGGATGGAGATTGGCTAGGTAGACTGCACATCATGCACGTATGTAGCCCGCGTACGTGGGCTACGTACGTGCCAATGTCTGTGGCGTGATTGGCCATTGTGGCGGAATACAGTTTCCCGGGTCGGCGTTGACGAAGCACGAAGCGCACAAAACTGACACGACGGCCCCCATCCGTCGAACGGCAACTCTGGTTCACCAAATTAAGAAATTGACACGGACCTGTCGCTGAATTTAAAGGTACACCCTTCATTTTCAACGAATTTAAAGAAAACGAGTCGGTATAAACCCAACGAAGATATCAAAGATTTCAAAATTTGCATCTCCTAAATGATCAAAATCACCAGGCAGTAGGGTAGAGTTTGAACCATCGCATCTGAGCACACCGGCAGACGTACCCCTACTACTGCTTTGTGTCCATCTACCTCTTTGTTCATCGACTGTTTTGCACAAGTCGTCCTCTGGCACCTATAACAAAGAACGCGCTGACGCTAGTAAAAGAAAAATGCCTCCTACACTACCTCAGGGTGGCACGCAATAACACTCGCAAAAGAAGGGCCTAGCACCACAACGGTAACTGGGCCATCAAACAGTAGGCAACAGGTTTTGTTGTTGGAGAAGTCATGGAGTTGTGGGCAGTGGAAATTGTATGGGATTCTCTCTCAACTTGCATGTGAATTTCTCTTGTCCAAAAGACAAAATACATAGAACCTTGCGGTCACAAGCCATCGTGCACCAGCCCCATGCCTTCACTCGTGGTGAAGAACATCAGGCCAGTTGAGCCAGCGTGGCTACACCTTGGTCCACAACATGGCAGAGGATGTCCCAAAAGTGTACCCAAGGACAAGGAGACTTGGCGGAAGAACACTTCATCTATCCACGCTGTGCACAGAAAGGTAACGCAAAGACACGTTGCCTGATCCCGCCAACATTGACCTCGGCACAAGCAGCAGTCCGGAATGATGGCGGCCTAGCAATTGATGCGAAACATGTTGCAACAGCACTAGAAGCATGTGTAGCTTCTTCTGTGGATGGGACTCTACTACCCTACTTAACTTGGATTTTGACGACTGAGCAGTTGCATATTTTTTTCGTTCAGTGTTTTTGTGTAACGGAAGTGGTCCGTTTTGCGACTAACTTTGGAACCCAAAACGTAGGCCCTCAGAAAGTGTAGTCCAAGGAGAAGGGGCGAATGGTCGCCTCAGCCATTTTGGCTGAGACGAACCGTGCCACAACGGACATAGTTGTCATAGGGCACGGATGTCAAAACATGCATCCTAGCCTAATCCTTCCACGTGGAACAGCCACGTGGAAACAGGGCCCTAGCGGCGCTCAAAGGGGTGGAGGAGGAGTGACGTGATGGAATCTCCATCGCGACACTCCTCTCGCCCCAAACCCACACTAAAGGTATTCTTCGGACTAGAGTCGACCTCGACTCTAGCCCGTATATTATTTTACCAACAAGGACGCCTCGATACTCCAATCTCGAGACCCCGAAACATGACGTAAATATTTCAAGACCATTTTTAATCCTGGAAATGGTCCGCACGCTACATTCCTCCCCTTTTTCTCCGAACCGTCCCGGTTCGTCCTTGCTCATGGATGTTTGATCATTGCGTGCTTCAAGATGCAAACTATGCAACAAAAAGCATGCATAAGAGCACAATTGTGAACTATTGTCATCCGCAACACTGTTGCGTCATGTTCACGCATAATCAACCACGCAGATGCGTGGTTTCCACGATTGTGATCAACTGCGTACAACATTCCATGTTGATCACGCACTTCCTTGGCTCTTTCCAAGAAGAGACACGCACATCCATTGTACGTTTGATCACACGTGTTGGCGTTCCTTCGCGAAAGATTCATCACACGTGTGTATCACTGGCATGGTCGATGCCGTTTGGGACGTACATTGTCAATGTAGTCTTGCCAGCCTGGAAGAGGGTATGGAAGAAACTATGTTCCACATTCCGTGTGGTACGTGTTCAGCAATCTGTTGTGGTGACGTCTCCTCCCCCTTTGCAAAGAGCGTCCCTGCGACCAATTAACCGGGCGTCCCCGCGAAAACAATCTAGGTCCACACAACACTTCCCATGTCGTTCGGACATGATCTCTTCAAAGGGGTTGTTGTCGAGGTGGTACCTCCCCGCAACATTGTCAATACGTGCAATTCAAGATCCAGACATCAGTCTTCTCAATTTGCAACCACGTGTTCATGACCACGCGTAGGCCTATCTGACCTCTTTCAGCACCGGGAATTGTGAACTCAACCAAGCTCCACAAAGCCCATGCAACTTGCATGCCAGCTTTATCTTAGGTTTGGGAGGCACCAAGGGCCTAAGACATGGTTGCTGAGCACACTTGTTTTCCCTTTCAAAGATTGCACTCATCATTGAAAGAGGCGGCATTGGTCGTCTGGCACGCGTAATTATCGTCAACGTCCGTTATTAGACGCGATAATGCTTTGACCTAGATGATCTTGGTTTCAACTATCATCCCCTCATTTCTGTCTGAAATGGGTACCGCAGGCTGCCGCTCACGTCCCTGTTAAAAGCACACTACTTTTGAACTAGGTTGGCTGAGATAACCGATCTCAACGACCATGAATTCTATCCATGAACGAAGTGTTCATCATATGGTATTCACCAAACGGGTGTACCATGATTACCATCATTGCGGGACAAGTTGAAAGAACACCTTTCGAGTTCCAATTCCATGTGATTGTGATCGAATGCTTCCGAATCACATCCGGTGATCCTGGGACAACCGGTTCCAAAATCCTGCTGTGTTTATGTCATCGCGTCCAAGAGTTCCATTTGGGAACACGCCAGTGGATCGTGTTTGCCAAGTTGCAACAATTCGTGTTGCTTCAATGTCTTCTATTGTGTACATTTGGTACTTCCACTCAATAGAGCGTTTTCCATATGCCGTGTCCGGGGCACTTGAAGAGGGTATCGCCTTCATCGAAGACATCTGACAAGCCACCACAATCCTGGATATCACCGCAGCGACATCCAAAAACATATTCTACTTGCATTCGGCAATGTACATCAACTAAACCATCCCCAAAACCGAGGGGCTTGAGTCAGTTCACCGTGACCTTTCGGGTCAGTGAAGCATGCTTCGACTATACCGTAGTCATTATGATCTCTCTCAGAGATGGGTTGTGTTCCAACAAATCGGATGTTGGATTTATTTTGCATATCGATATTGCATAGGCGATGGTATACCATATCTTGGCATGATCAGAATCCATTCGAATGATGTTTGAAGAGCGTGACGTACACGATTAGTGTACCGTGTCACGATGCCATCAACTTTGAGGCGTTTCTTAAAACATCGATGAGAATCTGATGAGAAATATCGTTTCTCAAGGTCCATCTTGAAGAGTCCTTTCGGATCAACATTTGGTTAAGACACACTGGCTGGTTTTTTTTTCAATGTTGATTATGACTCGTTATGTGGTCCGTCGGACCACCAAGATGTAGATGCTAACATGCTGTTACCATAAAGCTATCGGCCTATAGGTCGTTTCCATGGTCATAAGCTTTAGACACAAAACCTAGACCTTTTGTGATCCCAACTATGTCGTAGTTGGTTTGGAGAAAACTATGAGATCGTCATAGAACTCTAGAACTCCATTAGTAGAAACGGGGTGACGCTCATTTTCTTTGAGATGGAATTTTCAAAGAACTGTGGGTGAACTCATGTCACCAACATCGGTTCAGGCACTTTTGTCTATCAATGTCCATGACATGTTCACTCTTCGAGTGATGATAGACTGAAGGTGTCCCCTTCAAATTTGTTCACTATTGACATTCGGTCAATCTTGTCATACGCCAGAATTGACTCTTGCGATCTCCGACCGCCGCACTGCGGCGTCTCAAACCATGGAGGACTCAGCGAAGAGTCTCTGCCCCTCTCTGGCGCAATTACAACCTCCATTGACAATAATCATTGTCTCCTGAACAAGGTTGTGAGTACACTCATGTGCCTTTTTATTGTCGGCACCGGTCGGGCACCCCGATTTGAATCCATCACTCACCGAGTGAGAGGGTGTTGATGGTCTCGCCATTGGGATTTTATTCAAGCGTATCATCCTTGACACGTTCCATCACGGACCGATATTCGCATCGGCCATGAATGATGATGCAGAGAACCTTCAAAAGGTACTGATACATCCAGTACACACTGTGTACAGGCGGCACGATGGTAATCCTCGAGGATTAAAGTCAGCGTGCTAACAGACCAGGTCACATCTCATGACATAGTGAGGACACGGACACAGTCATGAAATGATCACATTCACCTTTGAACATTGTAGCTCAATTGGACGTGCGACTGTCGTGGCACACGTCCTGCGCCCACCAAGCTATGTGTTTGGTGAAATGGTGTCGCCATTTTTATCCAAGACATCAACTGATATCGTCAGCTTGTTCAAATGTCACAAAACCGTTGTGGTCATTAGACTGTCCAACTTATCCATAACTGGGTGTCATGATCGACACAACAACACTTAGTGGATTAGGTTTTTACGCATGCCGTGCACGTATTCCACGCATATCATGTACCCAACTTCACGTGGTCGAAGTTCAATGGCATGAATCGCATACCATGATCCATTAAAAAGTGGGTTGTCTCTAGTGCTTGATCATGCACGCTGACCCCTTCGGTAATGCAAGCCGTGCATATTTTGGAATTGGTGCTCAACCGACCGGGCTTTTGTAATGCGTTCCATCTATGGACAGAGAGGAGTTCGTCCACCTTTCGCATGGTCTAGTTTTGAGGAAATCGTCCTCGTCACACGTGATCCATCCGATAAAAATTGGTTTGTACTTCCTTTAGAAGTACCTTCCCAAATGGCTATCGGCAGGGTGAATGGTCGTCACTGTCGGTGGCGACCGCGAACGCTGTGTTTTTGTTACGCCATTCGGACATACCTGTGATCACCACAGCCGGCTGTGATTGTTTGTAGCCATACCTGTCGGTTCTCCATTTGAAGGAGTTGACAGTATGACCATCCTTTACTTCGTCGAGATGCCTTACAAACGTCAAACGACGTGTTTTCGGCGTTTCGAATAACGCGCTTGACGCACTTGCCCATAGAACCACTCTGCGCATAGATCATATGCTTGTGTCTGGTGGTCAATCACAAGCTAGTCTGACAAGGCAACGAGTTGGCTAGTTCTTGCTACTTGATACAACGGGGTACGATCAGCACCCATGTTATTATTGCAATCGGCATCGTATAACATGTGTTGTACCATCAACACTAGCATGGCTAGTCCAATCACAGCTCACGGCCATAGTGCGTTCGGCACTCGCACTAGTGGTGCATTCGGCACCCATGACAAAAGTGCAACCCGCAGCTCTTGCCAATTGTG